>ML357607.1:0-47055 GCA_005239505.1 Nicotiana paniculata | reverse complement strand
GATGATTTCTATATGTTGTAAAGAGCATGTGAAGGGAATTGTGATCTTTAAACTTCGAGGAGCTTTGGCTCATATTGTGAAACGAATGATGAAGAAATATGAGATATTACATCTTTGGAGCATTGGCTCAAATTGTGAAACGAATAATGAAGAAATACGAGATATTACATTTTTGGAGCATTGGCTCAAATTGTAAAACGAATGATGAAGGAATATGAGATAACTACATCATTTGGATCATTGGCTCAAGTGATAGAATAAATCATGGAAATGAAAGTGAAAGAAAGAGAAAGAGTTATTGAAATATACCCTTGTCGGTTCATCGTTGTATTATTCCCTTGTCTAGATTTAATTGTTTAATTGATGTTCCCTCACCGGGATTTCTATTTCTATTATGTTTACTCCCTTTCCCTTTGTTTGTGATTGTTGTTTGGGTGAGGAGGAGTGTTAAAGCACGAAGGGTGATGTCGTGCACTTGTTTTGGTGAGTATGAGAGTAAAGCACGAAGGGTGATGCCGTGCACTTTTCTTGGTGAGAATGAGAGTAAAGCACGAAGGGTGATGTCGTGCATTGTTTCATATTGTCTCCCTTGCTGGAATGTTGAGATTACTGTTATTGTTCCCTTGCCGGGATTCCTATTTCTATTATGCTTACTCCCTTACCTGTTGTTTGTGATTGTTGTTTGGGTGAGGAAGAGTGTTAAATCACGAAGGGTGAGGTCGTGCACTGTTCGCTATTGTGAGGAAGAGTGTAAAGCACACAGGGGAATGCTCTGCTATATGATGTACCATTCTGTACCGATATTCATTGATTATATTGTGAGGAAAGAGAGTAAAAGCACGAAGGGCGGTGTCGTGCCATGATTTACATTGATTATATTATACATTGAATAGTGAGGACGAGAGTAAAAGCATGAAGGGTGATGTCGTGCCATGATTTACATTGTTTACATTATACATTGCATAGTGAGGACGAGAGTAAAAGCACGAAGGGTGATGCCGTGCAGGCTTGTGATTTCTGGTCCATATTGATATTCTGACCTTGTTGTTCCTTTTTTTTTTAATATTTCTTATATGAAACTGTTATCTCCCCACAGCATGTTCCCCTTTCCCTTATTGATGGATTACTTCCTGTATTTCTCTTCCGTTGTTTATATTTATATATTCGAACTGCACATGTACATTTTGTTTTCGTGTCTTAGCCTCGTCACTACTTCGCCGAGGTTCGGTTCGGCACTTACTCAGTACATGGGGTCGGTTGTACTGATGATACACCTGCACTTCTTTATGTTTTGCAGATTACGCAGCCGGACCCAGTAGCCATCATTAGTGGGGGTGTCTTCTAGCTTATCCTAGAGGCTTCAAGGTATACCCGCTGGCGTTCGTGGGCCTTGACGTCTCTTCCATCCCTTTGTCATCACTTCTATCTTGTTTTTCCTCTAGTTTCAGAGAGAGTCATGTATTTCCTTCCAGACTTTGTATTTAGCACTCTTATAGACAGTTCGTGAGTTTGTGACTCCAGGTTTTGGGAAAATTATGCGTCAATGTATTATGTTGTCTTTACTTAGTTTGAAAACCATATTTATTTATTTTCGCTGTTAAGTTGTGAACTGTTTGTAGGTTATTCTGTTAAATCGATGTTATATGCCAGTTTATCTATACATGTTGGCTTGTCTAGCGGGTTCAACATTAGTCTCCATCACGGCCCGATGGTGGGATTCGGGGCATGATAGTCACATTGTGCTTATTGTTTTCGAAACTCAGCCTGATTTACACTACTTTGAGATTTAAAAATGATGTTTTGGGTAGAGTACCCCATTTTACTGATACGCCCGAGGGGATTTTTAGAGGTTCTGGCTGAGTGAGGCCGAGGTCCTGATTGTGAGGATATGATATGCCACGAGGTAGCTTTACATTAGCGTTTGGGCTGAAGGAGCCCCTCCGGAGTCTGTACACACCCCCAGTGAGCGCAAGTACCTACTGAGTGCTAAGTGCTGAGTGCCGAGTGATGAGTGATTGAGAGGCATGATTGACCCTGAGGTTGCCCGAGGGGCTGTTACTAAGTGGCTGTGAGGTGCTGAGTGATGTTCTGCCCGAGGGGCGATTTATGATTCATGTTTTCGCTCGAGGGGCTACTTATGATTTATTTCATTTTCATACTAAATCTTTCGGTCTGAAATTGTTGAAAATGTACATTTTTCAAAGGATTTTTCTGAAGTTGGTTTTAAGGCATGATGATTTCATATATCTATGTATAGACTATTGGAAAGAAAGGCTATGCATATTGTGAATTGATGATATTTATTTTTATGCGTTTTCTTGCCGCTTAGACTTGATTTATTTTCATTACTACTGAGTTGGCGTACTCACATTACTCTCTGCACCCCTGTGTAGAGATTCAAGTGCAGATACCGAGCATTAGCTATCTATTCCGTGCGGAGCCGGAGTGCGGGATATAGAGGTAGCTGTTCAGCGTCCGCAGCATCTCTGTTCTCCCTTCTTTGTTGTATTAGCTATTTATTTTGAGGTTTTGTATTATAATAGTATACCTTTTTGGCATATTTCTCTTAGATGCTCATGATATTTTCGCTCCGAGTTTTGGGGTTGGTTGCATTGTTTATTGGCCTAATGTATTTAGTAAATTCTGTATATTTTATGAAATGCTTGAAATTGGTTGGGATTTTGAAAGAAGCTGTAAATATGTGATTATTGGCTAGCTTAGTTCCACGATAGATGCCATCACGACCGGTTTAGGATTGGGGTCGTGACAGATCGACAATATCAAACTAGGGTTTTCAGAAAATAGAGGAGATGAAGAGAACCAGTCAAAAACCCATGGGTTCATACTAAAACCAAGAGGAAATCCATACTCACAAACGAAAATGGCCTGAAACAGGCCGGTAAACAAGTTTCAAAACCAGAACATGTTTGCTTTCCTCGAGATCTTCTCAAGGACTCATTAAATCAAAGATCCATAGAATATAGGAGACCAGGGGTGGTCGGATAATGAACGGAAACAACATAGAAGGGAGCTTCTCGCTGGTGATGGCGATTAGGGTTAGGGTAGGTCTAGAGAGAACTAGGGAGGTTAGGGAAATGAGTGACAGCGGTCGAACAGGAATGAAGAGGGGGGTTAGGGTTGGTTGAATTAAAATGGTAAGTTTAATCGTGGACCGTTGATCTAACAACGGCCACGATTTGATGGGGGTCTAGGTCGGGTAGATACGGATTAGGCTTAAGGGGTTTGGGCTGGTAATATTAAGGGGTTTGGGCTGGTTTTGAAAGGGTTAAGTCTGAAATAAAAAAGGACTATTTGTTAAATACCCATATAATTGATTAAAAAATATTTTATAAGAATAATTAACCGATTATAAAAAATAATTCCATGCATAGAAATGCTTTAAAATAATTACTCAATATTTTAAAAATACACCAAGCTATTTTCGAGCAAAATAATGTCAAAATGCATGCATGTGCTATAATTGCAAAGTTATTGCAATTATAACCTAACTGTAAATATGGCTATTTATAAAATAATTTAAGCTTAATATAAATATAAATGACAAAATTAAACCATGAAATTGTTATAAAGTCATTTGTAATGTAGTTAGTAATTATTTTTATAAATAGAATTACTAGGATAAGTTAATTAAAATCCATAAAAAATGCAGAAATTATGAAAAAATGTTAATTGATTCTAATGCATAGTTTTGAAGGTATATATGCAATTTTGAAAATATTATAGGGAAAATTTAGGTATCAACAGCTGCCCATCTTTACCCGGGAAGGATAAAAAGAGTTGTGAGGTAAAGATATGATGGCCAATTTTGATCGAGCGAGATGATTTGAGAGATTTAGGCCGCACTCTAGTTTCTGAGCTACCTACATATCCCTGATCTTACAGGAATTAGGCCGTGTGTAGTTCTTGATTTATCGGCGAAATGTACCGATGAAGTAACCACAAGAACAGACACGAGGTTTTGGAATAGGCGAAAAAATAGTTATGGTGAGTGGTCAAGTTTGAGATAATTTGAAAGAACTGGAGTGGGATTGCTCTTGTTAGGGTAACGGTTGCTTATCGGGTCACCTGCAAGTAAAGAGATACTACGAGCATATATTTGTGCGAAATTTTTAAACATGATGCAGATTCCCTTCAGACCATGAGAATTGTCTTTGGATGGTTGAGGATGACGTCCTTAGACAATGATGTCCTGGTCCATAAATTGTTCAGTGAGGGATTCACTGGCCATGAAATGGTGTTCTCGGGCATGAAAATGATGCCTCAGAACCATGACGCCTTGGAATAGTGATATGCAAGTGTGAGAGATCCTCAGGCCATGACATGGTGTCTTCCGGCTTTAAGGATGATGCATTTAGACAATGATGCCTTTGGACAAGTTGGCAATATTTCAGCCCATGATATGCAAAGACATGATGCTAAGGACGACAAGACAGAGCTTGGTCTTGTATGAATTTGATGGCAAAGCTTATCCCTAAAAAAGAGAAAATAGATAGTGTCGGAGAGACAGTGCTTAGTGTCGACAAATAAAAAGGAAATGATTGGTCTCATGCAAATTATGGAGACATAGCTTAGTCTCATGAAAGATTTCGGGATAGGGCTTAGTCCCATGCAGATGGAAGGTAATGCTTAGCCTTATGCAGATATGGAGGCAGGGTTTAGCCTCATGCAAATATGGAGACAGAGCTTAGTCTCATGTAAGGTTAGGGATAGGGCTTAGTCCCATGCAGATGGAAGGAAGTGCTTAGCTTTATGCAGATATGGAGGCTGGGCTTAGCCTCATGCAGATATGGAGATAGAGCTTAGTCTCATGCAAGGTTCGGGACAAGGCTTAGTCCCATGAAGATGGAAGGCAGTGCTTAGCCTTATGAAGATATGGAGGCAGGGCTTAGCCTCATGAAAATATGGAGACATAGCTTAGTCTCATGCAAGGTTTGGGAAAGGGCTTAGTCCCATGTAGATGGAAGGCAGTGTTTAGACTTATAGAGATAAGGAGGCAGGGCTTAGCCTCATGAAAATATGGAGACACAGCTTAGTCTCATACAAGGTTCAGGACAGGGCTTAGTCCCATGCAGATGGAACGCAATGCTTAGCCTTATGCAGATATGGAGGGAGGGCTTAGCCTCATGCAGATATGGAGGCAGGGCTTAGCCTCATGCAAGGTTCGGGAAAGGGCTTAGTCCCACGAAATGTTCAGGACAGGGCTTAGTCCCATGCAGATTGAAGGTAGTGCTTAGCCTTATGCAGATATGGAGGCAGGGCTTAGCCTCGTGCAAGGTTCGGGACACGGCTTAGTCCCATGCAGATGGAAGGCAACGTTTAGCCTTATGCAAATATGGAGGTAAGGCATAGCTTCATGCAAGATTGGGAGAGAGATTAGTCTCATGCAAAGTGTAGGCAATGTTTAGCCTTATGCAAATATGGAGGCAGGGCTTAGCCTCACGCAAGATTGAGACAGAGCTTAGTCTCATGCAAAGCGAAGGAAACGTTTAGCCTCATGTAGAATTGAAGGCAGATCTTAGCCTCATACATAATTGAAGGCAGAGCTTAGCCTTATGCAAAATTGAAGGCAATGCTTAGCCTTATGCAGAATTGAAGGCAGTGCTTAGCCTTATGCAAATATGGAGGCAGGGCTTAGCCTCATATAAGATTGAGACAGAGCTTAGTCTCATGCAAATGGAAGGCAACGTTTAGCCTCATGTAGAATTGAAGGCAGATCTTAGCCTCATACATAATTGAAGGCAGAGCTTAGCCTTATGCAGAATTGAAGGTAATGCTTAGACTTATGCAGAATTGAAGGCAGTGCTTAGCCTTATGCAAAATATGGAGGCAGGGCTTAGCCTCATGCAAGATTGAGACAGAATTTAGTCTCATGCAAAGAGAAGAAATAGTAAGTGATAGCAGAGTATTTCTTATCTTGAAGTGGATTCGGTATCATTGTTATTATGAAGGTCGTGATTTCGAGGCGTGCATATTCCTTGTTCCTACATTCAAAGAAAAACTGTGAGTTCTTGTAAAGGGGAGGTCAGTTCGTGCCTCCGTCGGCTTGCTTGACTTGCTTTGCTCGATTTGAAGATCCTGTTCAAGTCATTGGGGGTAGCGTTTGCTAAATAGATTTATTTCAAAAGCAAGCATGCGTAGTTTTCAAAGTCATATTAAAAAATATGTTTTTTTAGAAAATTGGTTAGATGAACCAGTGACTGTGACACGATCCGAGACATTGCGACTTCTCCTGGCGTAGAATTTTGAGGGTCTTCCTCAAAATTCTTCCCTAGTTAGATTGACAAACATTTCTGACTGTTGTATATGTTGTGATCGGCTGAACATGCTTCAGAATTTTGAGGGTCTTCCTCAAAATTCTGCCCCAGTTTCAGATGGTGGGGAAAAATAAAAAAAATTTATTGAATTGTGACCGAACCCACAGGGCTGCCTATGTATCCCCTATTAAACGGGAATCAGGTCGAGCCTAGTTCAATTACATCATATGCGGAAAAGATAAATAGCTACACATAATATCGCTTGACTGCATCTGAGTTGATTGGTTTTGGCCATACTTCTCCGTCCATTTTTACGAGTGTGAGGGACCCCCCTGTCAATACTCTGTGAACCATGTAAGGACCTTGTCAGTTGGGAGAGAATTTCCCTTTGGCTTCATCCTGATGTGGAAAGATCTTCAACACCAACTGCCCCTGTGTGAACTGTCTCGACTTAAATATTTTGTTGAAGGATCTGGACATCCTGTTCTGATAAAGTTGTCCGTGACATACCGTATTCATCCTTTTTCCATCTATAAGGGCTAGTTGCTCATAACAACTCTTTATCCATTCTACCTCACGGAACTCAACTTCTTGTATGATCCTCAAGGAAGGAATCTCTACTTCGGCGGGAATAACAGCTTCACTACCATAAACCAACAAATAGGGTATTGCCCCGGTTGATGTACGAACTGTGGTGCGGTATCCCATTAAGGCAAATGGTAGTTTCTCGTGCCACTGTTTGTGATTCTCTACCATTTTCCTCAGTATCTTTTTAATATTTTTGTTGGCGGCTTCTACGACTCCATTCATTTGAGGTCTGTATGTTGTGGAATTCTTGTGCTTGATTTTGAAAGTCTCGCACATGGCTTTCATCAGATCACTATTGAGATTGGCGGTGTTGTCAGTGATGATGGATTTTGGAACTCCGAAACCGACAAACAATCTGGTCGCGGACAAAATCTGCCACAACCTTTTTAGTCACTGCTTTGTAAGATGCTTCTTCGACCCATTTGGTGAAGTAATCAATAGATACTAAGATGAACCGATGCCCATTTTAGGCGGTGGGCTCGATTGGACCAATGACATCCATCCCCAGGCGGCGAATGGCCAAGGTGAGTTTGTTGCATTGAGCTCATTCGGCGGCACTTTTATCATATCAGCATGCACTTGACATTGGTAGCATTTTTGAACATATTGGATGCAATCTGTCTCCATGGCCATCCAGAAATAGCCGGCCCTGAGTATCTTCTTCGCCAAGACAAAGCCATTCATATGCAGGATGTGGGTTCCGACATGTATCTCTTCTAGCAACTTAGAAGCTTCTTTCACATCGACACACCTCAATAATCCTAAATCAGGAGTTCTTGTATATAGGGTTCCTCCGTTGTGGAAGAAATTGTTGGACAATCTCCGAAGCGTGCGTTTCAGAGTATGGTTTGCATGCTCCGGGTATTCTCCTTTTGTCAGATACCTTTTGATGTCGTGGAACCAAGGCTTCCTGTCTGTTTCTTCTTCAACATGAGAATAATATGTCGGCTGACTATGGATCCTTACTGGGATATGATCAATGAAGTTCTTTTCTGGATGTTGTATCATTGATGACAAAGTGGCCAATGCATCGGCAAACTCATTCTGAATTTTGGGAACATGTCTAAACTCTATCTTTGTGAACCTTTTCCTCAATTCCTGCACATGGTGCAGATATGGTAATATCTTGGAATTCTTGGTTTCCCATTCTCCTTGTACCTGGCGCACAAGCAAATCTGAATCACTGATCACTAGCAACTCCTGAATGTTCATGTCAACAGCCATGTTGAGTCCTAATGTGCAAGCGCTACATTCCGCCATGTTGTTGGTGCAGGGGAATCTGAGTTTCGCAGATACCGGATAGTGCTGACCAGTTTCCGATACCAAAACGACTCCAATGCCGTCTCCTTTGAAATTCGCCGCTCCGTCAAAGAACATTCTCCAACCGTCATAGGACTCAACAATGTCTTCTCCCATGAATAGTACCTCTTCATCGGGAAATACGTTTCAGGGGTTCGTATTCTCCTTCCACAGGGTGTTTAGCAAGATGATCTGCCAGTGCCTGTCCTTTGCCTACTTTTTGAGTTATATAGATAATGCCGAATTCGCTTAACAGAATTTGCCATTTAGCCATCTTGCTAGTGAGCATAGGTTTTTGAAAGATATACTTCAAAGGATCCGTTCTCTAAATGAGGTATGTTGTATAGGCACAGAAGTAATGCCTCAGCTTCTCAGCTATCCAGGTTAAAGCGCAACAGGTACGCTCCAACAAAGAGTACCGTGCCTCATGGGGGGTAAATTTCTTACTCAAGTAGTAGATGTCCTATTCTTTTCTCCCTGTCTTGTCGTGCTGCCTCAGAACGTAGCCGAAAGCTCCATCTAGTACTGCAAGGTAGAGTAGCAATGGTCTACCTGGCTCTGGCGGGCCCAAGACTAGTGGTGTTTATAGGTACTCCTTGATCTTGTCAAAAGCCTTTTGACAATATTCCGTCCAACTAGTTGCAGTATCTTTCTTCAACATCTTGAAAATTGGCTTACATATAACTGTGGATTGGGCTATGAATCAGCTGATGTAGTTTAGCCTTCCCAAGAAACTCATTACATCCTTCTTACTCTTTTGCGGTGGTAGCTCTTGGATGTCTTTGACTTTTGGCGGATCCAATTCTATCCCTCGGCAGCTGATGATGAATCCCAATAACTTTCCGGCAAGAACCTTGAATGCACATTTTGCGGGGTTTAACTTCAGGTTGTACTTCCACAGTTTGTCGAAGAATTTCCTCAAGTCCGCTATATGATTTGTGTCCTTCTTGGATTTAATTATGACATCATCCACATACACCTCAATCTCTTTATGTATCATGTCATTAAAGATAGTAGTCATGGCCCTCATGTAGGTGGCCCCAGTGTACTTTAGGAAGAAAGTCATCATCTTGTAACAGTATACCCCCAGGGTGTAATGAAATCGGTCTTCTCAGCGTCTTCCTCGTCCATCCAAATCTGATGGTAACCGGTGAATTAATCTATGAAGGACTGGAGGTCATTTCTGGCACAACCATCGATTAAGATGTGTATGGTTGGGAGTGGGAAATCATCCTTTGGCCTGGCTCTGTTGAGATTCCGATAATCGACACATATTCTAACCTTCCCATCCTTCTTCGGTACTGGCACGATATTGGCTAACCAGGTTAGGTATTTTACTTCCCTGAGGACCTTGGCCTTAATTTTCTTAATAATTTCCTCTTTGATTTTCAGACTCATATCATGCTTGAATTTCCTGAGTTTCTGCTTCATTGGTGGACACATTAGGTTTGTGGGCAACTTGTGAGCCACGATAGATGTACTTAATCTGGTCATGTCGTCGTACGGCCATACGAAGACATCCTCATATTTCTTCAGGAACTGAGTGTACTCCTCTTTCTCTCACTACGACAAGTGAATGTTGATGCGGGTCTCCTTGACAGTTTCGGAATCTCCTAAGTTGATTATTTCAGTCTCGTCCAAGTTGGACTTAGGCTTGTTCTCAAAATCCTCCACTTCTCTGACAATTTCCTCAGGTATGACATCCTCTTCTTCTAAATCACTATCGTTTTGTTGGGTTGCCTTATTAAATGTCACAGTTGCCGGTTCATCGAGATAGGAAATAGTAATGATGTATGGATAAAGATACGAGAGAAAAGTGGTAATAATAAAAATCAATTCATTGAAATCGTTAGACAAAAGCGATTTCTCAAAAATAATATTTTTGGAACATTGGAAATAATATAGAATGCCAAAAAGGGAAATCATTTTTTTAGAAAACAAAATAAATAATGTTGTTCAACTTTGCTACCCCGGGACGCGTCAGGCCATGGATGGTCTGACAGTCCAATTCTTGAAGAATAATCCTCTCTCCACAGCTCGGATGGTAGGGCCTTCCTCATCCTCCTTAAAAATTACACAACAGTCCATGTCATCGTCCTCTAAGAACAGGTCCCTCAGGGCGGCCAATGATTCTTCCTCCTCTGATCCCCATATGTTTTCGGTCTGCTGGAAAGTCTGACTCAGGTGCGGCATAGGTGGTGCTACTTCAACCTCAAATGGAACCGATGTGGTTACCTCAACCTCAACTGGAGGCTGTATCTGTACCACAACACGATTGAGCGTGTCTGCGGGTTTCTTAGGATCGTCACCTTCTTTGATAAGTTCAATTGATCCCTCGGGATCCCATTCCTCATCGTTCTCTATCACATTGATACCTTCGCCTTTATGATCTGGAAGAGGATTATTGCAAACATTGGGTGTAGTTTCCTTTACCTGGATGACCTTATTATCAATCAAGGTCTAGGTCTTATCCTTCAGTGTTCGGCACTCGTCAATGGTGTGCCCTTTCATGCTAGAATGATATGCACATATCTTATATGGGATGGGAATATCTGAGAGCTGATGGTTGATATGTGGGTGGAGGTACTTGTTATGTAAGTGGGGAGGTTTGATATACAAGTGGAATTTTGGGTCCTTGGGCGACCATTACTGTTCCCGCATCTTTTTTCTTCGATATACCCCCTGACTGCAGTGCTCTACTTGTGGCCTGCAATGCCTCAAAGTTTGTCACTATACCGCTTTTAATGCCCTCTTCAATCCTTTCTCGGAGTTTGATGATATCTGAGAACTTGCTATTTCTAATAACCATCAATCTTTCATAGTACTGCGGATTCTGTGCTCTGACGAATAATTTGTTCATCTGTTTCTCGTCCAATGTCGGCCTGACTTTGGCTGCTTATGACCTCCAACGAGTGGCATACTCACAGAAGGTCTCAGTGGGCTTCTTCTTTAACTTCTTAATGTAGAAGATATCCGGCGCATTCTCTGTGTTAAACCTGAATCTGTCCATGAAGTTAGACGACATACTCACCTAGTTGGCCCACTTCTTAGGATCCTGGCTGATGTACCAGGATAAAGCATCTCCTGTAAGATTCCTCATGAAAAGCTTCATTCGGATCTTTTCATCCTTTCCGACCCCTACAAGCTTGTCACAATAAGTCCTCAGGTGAACCCTGGGTCACCTGTTCCGTCAAACATTTCGAACTTGGGAGGTTTGTAATTCTCTGGAAGTTCTACATCTAGTTGTATGCATAGGTGTTCATAGTTATTACCTTTTATCCCTTTTCCTTCTTTGATGCCTTGAACCCGACTTGTCAAGTTCTTGAGCTCTTCAGCCAGGCTCTTAATGAGCAGGTCCTTCTCAGTGGATTCGGGTGTATAGGATACGGGACGAGTGGATTGAGGTAGGGTTTCCACTTATATAGGGTTGTTTTGGTGACCGGGAGTTAAGGTATAATGATGATCATTGGTGGAGTTATGGGTTTCGGGAATGATTGGTGGGGTATTTTGTGGAGTATGGTAGGTGTTTTGCTGATATTGTGGAGCGATAGTTTGATTCTGTCATGGGGTTGTGTAATGGTAAGCTGCAGAAGGATTTTGTAGGCGCTTGTTGGGTGTGTTTTGCGGTGGTGCGGGGTTCTGAGTGTTTGAATGGTTGACATCTAGGATATTGAGTGTGAGGTATAGATTTGCTAAGCTACGGACCTGCTCGAGCTCACCCTGAAGTTCTAGTATTTTCTGCTCAAGTCGTGATACCACATCATTCGGGGCCTGAGTACCTCGGCCATCAGAAGCTTCTGCATGTTCAACATGTGTGTTGTTCTCCTTTCTGGTGCCGTTCAAATCATCCATCTTTACTTTCCCTTTGCCTTTTGGTGGACTTGGAGGAGGAGAAGGTGGAGGGCACTTGGATCTAGTGTGATAAGTTGATGATGCCAGTATGCACGAACCAACCTTTGGAGAATAGTAATACTCAAAATAAAGAAAGAAAAACAAAAGGTAGCCAAGTCAGTAAGAGTTATAAAAAGAATAGTTGCAATACTTAAACACATATTGCAGAATGTAAATTCACGTCCTATTTTGGGAGACTCGTTGTGCCTGAGGTAGGCCTAGCGACAAGTTATTTTGGAGAACTTAGATTCCAATAAATTCCCCATTTCATTAATATAAAAAACAGACGAATCCAAAAATGACATTAAGATAATAAAAGATAAGTCACTACTGACACTTGGCCTTATTACATTTGGAGAAGCAAATAAATCTAATCTACTTGGTCCCAGAAGGTCCTTCCCCAGGCTTGATCTTTCTGACTCCATGAATCAGGTCCCCCAGTTCGCGCATGCGCAACAACTGGCATAAGATCTTCCCACCAATCTAGTAGCAGTGGTGGTATACTACGGACCATGTCGAACCTGAGGACCTCGTGCCTCATTTTGTGCAAAACAAATAAGGTTAGAACCTTTCCCCGTCCAGATTCGACTATTTATATATCCATGATTAGAATATTGGCATTTAGTTCTCCAAAATTAATGCACAAAACATGAATGCGTCTGTTGGGATTATGGAAACCCCGGTGGACTTTGGATAAGGTTTGTCTTAAAGGGTTATTATGTGGACAACATAATAACACGGCTAAGTTTGACCATGATGCATGTTCAGTTATAAACAGAGTAAGGTTGCTTGGAGGTCTAGACTGGTACCCTCAAACGGACAACTTGAGGGGGAAAGGTACGGAACCGTCGATTGCACCGGTGATCGACTAGTTACAAATAAGCCTTTCCGAATTTAAAGGGTGATATATGGGAAGAACGCAACATCAAGTGTTGCTATAGGATTGATTACGCACGAGTGGAATATGATGTTGAGCATGATTTATGCAGCAGTAAATAGCACGCTGTCATGTATTTGCACGTTAGGAAAATAATAAATGCCGTATTTAATAATTGAAAGACGTTAAGAAAGGAAAACAAAGAAATAAGTCAGTGTCTGCAGTAAAGGAAATCATAAATGCTCAAAACGGGCAATTAAATTTACATAAGGGGAAAGAGAAAGGGTGTGCACGTATTAACAAAAAAGAAGCATGCTTACGACTAATTTACAAAAAGCAAGTTTGTTATGGTAAAAACCTAAAATCCCCAGCAGATTCGCCATGTTGTCGTGCCTCCTTTTATCTCGCTTTCGCGGAGTCTGGGTTTCGACATGCTTTGGGAAAACTCATTTCCTTTTGGGAAAGGGGTATGGAAATTGGAGAGTCGACACCTAACGGATTTAAGGAGCGTTAGGGAACCTAATGCAAGTAACTCATGAATCCGGTTTACATTACAAGAGATTAGGTAAGGGCTTGAAATTACCTTGGGGGAAGGTGTTAGGCACCCCTCAAGGTCCACAACAGTGGGTCCCGGCCAAACTTATTTTTTTGGATTAGTCATTAAGCAAATAAAATATTTAAGCACATAGAGATTATTAAAAAAACAAGAATAAGGGAGTGCCTAGGTTTATTGGCCTATAGGATCACATATGTGCAATACCCGGTAAACCTTCCTCAATTAGAGGGGTTACATGTGGCATTAGCGCACATGCCATCATATCCTTTACTATCCAATTACCCTCCCCTTAGTGGTTATAAGCGGTTTTAATTAGACAAACTCTATGCGTGCATTACCCGTCCCTTCCTTATGGCCTTGGAGGTGTTTAGGACCTCTAATTTAGGCAGTCCAAGACTCTCCTGAGGTGCTTGAAGGACAAAATATAAGCGACAACAAAGAACATATATGACTGTCATGTAAAGAACAATTAAGGGGCTCATGTTTACCTCCACAAATAAACGGATAATTAGCACGTCTCAAACAACAAGATTTCAGATGTTTCAGAAAACTCCTAGAACATGATATCTAGGTAAGCATGACGAGCAGAGAATATGCAGCACTGTGTTAAGGCGAAGTGGTAGAAGCCTAATCAGTTTGCCTACTAATTTTAGGACTTGCTGAATCTGGGCAGTTCACAAATAATTAAACAAAGCACAGTTTTACCATTTGCAAGATTTCAATTATCCTACAGGCTTGCCTAGGTGTTGATTCAAGATATCCTATAAACATGATATCTAAATGTTAATCAGAATCTTAATACCAACAAGCGATTTTAAACAGGAAGTTTGAGATCATGATGTCCTATAGAGATGTTGTCTAGGTGCTGAACATTACAGAACTGATTTTATACATTTATCTTTATAAGCATGATATCTAGGTGTTGTGACTGCTTTTTATACTATCTTGACATAGGCGTAGTATTCAGGCAAGTGCAATAAAAGTCCTAAAACATGTTTTCAAATGCACAAAGGAGAACTTTATGAACATGATTATTAGGAAGAATTAATAACAACTTAGTGACAGGATTTCTAAGCAGGCATACCGTATGCAGCATCTTTTAGAAAACAAAGAGCATGATTCCTACAAACATGTTTTCTAGTGCACAAATAATCCTAAGAGCATGATTCCTAATGCAAGCAAATAGTCATAGTACTCCTAAGAGCATGATTTAAACCCAACTGCCACCACAAAATTTATATGAAAATCCCTCCCCTTTTACTAATATCCCCAAATATCTGTTTACAAGGATCATTATTACAGACCGTTACATAATAAATAAAGCTATGCTATAGGGAGCCTGAATATGCCCAAAGTGAACCTGGAAATACCAGGCTTTCAAACAGTTCAAGGTGCCATAGTCTCATGATGTCCAATAGGGATATCCTGGTATGTCAAAGTTCCCAAGGGCCTCAGGGACCCCGAGCGATGCTCACACCAAGATCCTTTAAATAGAGAAGTGGTTATGTGTAGTGTGGAAGGGCCAGCCCCAGTGTGCCAGAGTTCGGAGGGATCTCATGGATTCCTAGGCAGTACACACACTGGAGGGGCAGAATTTAGTAATCTAAGAGTAGAAGTGAGTGTGCTTGACATAGTTGAGAAGACAGTATGGAGGTAAAATCTTTAGGAGTGAAAATTACTTCACGAGTGGCAATAGTTTAGGAAAAACATATCAGGAGTGAAAACATGTTGAAAACCTTTTGAAGGAAGGTTCAGCAAAACACAACATGGTCCCAAAAGCATCACATTGCCCAGATTCAACTTTAGTTTGTCAATTAGTTCTAGGTGTACAAACAGTTACTCTAAAAGAGCAGGGGTTGGGAACACAAGACACTTGAATAGGAACACATAAGTATGATAAGAAGGAGAGAATTTTGAAAAATAAGTACACAGAACAAGCAGGGGCTGATTGACAACCAGCAACCAAATTCATAGCATTAGAACACAAACTAATAACTAAGAGTCTTAACAGGGAAACCATACTTGAAGCTAAAGTGGTAATAAGCAGTAGAGCATAGAGACATAATGCAGGAATAGTCATGATTAGGACAGGGTTCTACTACGCAAAATTAGTCATGCCAATTGGGGTTAATCAGATAAATTAGGGGTCTGAGATACTAAAATGAGCATGCTAGTTGAAGGATGTAAACAGGAAAGATGGAAGTACTTAAACTAAGGTAAACATGCTGGTTAAAGTAATAAACAAGAAGATTGAAATTTAAACATGTTGATCAGGCAGTTGACAAAGTTAATTAGACAGTTGTTATGCTAGTATAGAAAGACACAGCCTTAATAGAAGCAAAGTAACAAGGTGCACATAGATTTGAATCTCAGAATGACATTGTGATAGGAACATACCAGTTAAGGAAGAAAATGCAGAAAGTAAGGTAGGTAGAATTCCACAATCTAGCCTTGGCTTTCAGCCGGCTAGACAAGTAATGAGCCCAAGTAGCAGAAAGGGAGATGAGAGAAAGTTTGTGTGCATGTGTGTGAATTATCATTTTTTTGAAGAATCAGAATGGAAGCATATATGTAGCACTTAGTGAGGTAAAACAAACAAGGTAAAGAGGAAATCACAGCTCGTAAAACAAGGTTAATTAAATAAAATTAATTAGACAATTAGGGAACCAATTCCTATATAGAAATCCGGAAGAGACACCCTAATTTGGGTGTAATCAATTAACGGTCACAACAGGAGGTTTAATTAAGGCAAATAATCCAAAATCATGCCATATAAAGAGTCAGTAAAAATCCCCAAACTTCTATTCGTTAATTAAGGCAGGTATGATCAATTAAGGTCACAAATAAAGAAACAAATAAAATTTCAACACACAAATTATAACAGGGTAATTAATAGGAAATAATCAGTAAAAATCTTTAAAGAATACTGATTTATGGGCAAGAATTACTCAGATTCTCTAAATAGAAATCGGCTAAATAGAACCTCACAGAAATACAAGATTTAACAAGAAAAGCAGGTTCGCACCAGTAATAAAGATCAATTAGGGCAAAAATCCCAAAGAATATTGGATTTAACAGGGAAAACATTTGAATCCAAAAGATGAATATGACTGGCATCACAGAAATAACCAAAATATCGAAACAAAATTGAGGAAATCAACATATCACATAGAATCATCTCGGGTTTGAACATTCATGCGAAAATTAGTCAAGATGATGAAGAAACAATTAATTAAACACTGAGAAGTTAGAAAAATCTTTGAAGCAAAGTCTGGGATGAACCTTAATTTTAGAAAGAGTGATTAAAAATCGAAATAGTTAATTAAAACAAGAAATTTTTAAAGGAAAACACTTAATAATACTCGAGTTGCCTCATATCTATAATGATCTGAGAAGCATCGATAGTATCGAACTAGGGCTTTAAGAAAATAAAGGAGATGAAGAGAACTAGTCAAAAACCCATGGATTCATACTAAAAGAAAGAGAAAATCCATACTCAAAAACGAAAACGGCCTGAGGCAGGCCGGTAAACAAGTTTCAAAACCAGAACATGTTGGCTTTCCTCGAGATCTTCTCAAGGACTCACGAAAACAAAGAGCCATGGAGTATAGGAGACCAGGGGTGGTCGGAGAATGCACGGAAACACCATAGAAGGGAGCTTCTCGCCGGTGACAACGATTATGGTTAGGGTAGGTCGAGAGAGAACTAGGGAGGTTAGGGAAACGAGTGATGGCGATCGAAGAGGAATAAAAAGGGGGTTAGGGTTGGTTGACTTAAAATGGTAAGTTTAATCATGGATCGTTGATCTAAAAGATCAACAGCCACGATTTGATAGGGGTTTGGGCCGGGTAGATACAGATTGGGCTTAAGGGGTTTGGACAGGTATTATTAAGGGGTTTGGGATGGTTTTAAAAAGGCTAAGTCTGAAATAAAAAGGGCTATTTGTTAATTACCCAAATAATTGATAAAAAAATATTTTATAAAAATAATTAACCGATTATAAAAAATAATTTTCCGATTATAAAAAATAATTTTCATGCATTGAGATTCATTAAAATAATTACTCAATATTTTAAAAATATACCAAGCTATTTTCTGGCAAAATAAAGTAATAATGCATGCATAGGCTATGATTGCAAAGTTATTGCAATTATGACCTAAGAACTATAAATGTGGTTATTTGTGAAATAATTTAAGCTTAATATAAATATAAATGGAAAAATTAAACCATAAAATTGGTATAAAGTCATTTATAATGTACTTAGTAATTATTTATATAAATAAAAATACTGGGATAAGTTAATTAAAATCCTTAAAGATGCAAAAATTATGGAAAAATATTAATTGATGCTAATGTATAGTTTTGAAGGTATATATGCAATTTTAAAAATATTATAGAAAAAAATTAGGTATCAACAACGAGTATCTATGCACCACTAAATTATTTGTTGAACATGGTCCCTTCCCCGTTTCCAATTATTTGCTTCCAAGCTTAATTGTTTCATGATCATTGATATTTATATGTCTATTTGGATTCGTTAACTTATTGTTAAGTATTGTTTCAAGTACTTTGGAAGTGTTGGATGTTCTCTTGGTTTTGGTATGTTACATAAGGATTGAGCTGGATGTCACTGTTACGATATGTATATAATTTCCAGTTGATTTCGTTGTGCAATGATAATTGATGGAGTTTATGAGTTTTACAACTTCTGTTTACAATTGTTGATACAAAAATAATGTGAAAGGATTTGCCTGAATTGTGAAAGTTTTCGTAAATAAACTGATGTGATATGTTTGGTCGGAGCGGGTTGCACGCCGCAACAAAGAGTGATAAGGGTGGACAGGTGGGATTGGGTTGCACGCCGCAACAGGAGAAATAAGGGGGATATATATATATAGGGAGAAGCAATAAGGGTGGACATGTGGGATCAGGTTGCACGCCGCAACAAGGAGGAATAAGGGAGAATATTCATGTTTTACCATTTATAAAGTAAAGGTTGGAATACTCATTGTTTTATTGTCATTATTTCATATTCTGTTCTTACTGTTACTTAAAGTGAAACTTGTTCTGTTTACAGTTGTTGAGACATAAATATTGTGAAAGGCGTTGACTTAAATCGTGAAAATCCTTTTTTTTATAAAGAGATGTGATTGTCTGGTGGGAGCGGGTTTCACGCTGCAACAGGAGAAATAAGGGTGATATATATATAGGGAGGAGCAATAAGGGTGGATAGGTGGGATCGGGTTGCACGCCGCAACAAGGAGCAATAAGGGAGAATATTCATGTTTTACCATTTATAAAATAAAGGTTGGAATACTCATTGTTTTATTGTCATTATTTCATATTCTGCTTTTACTGTTACTTAAAGTGAAACTTGTTCTCTTTACAATTGTTGAGACATAAATATTGTGAAAGGCTTTGACTTAAATCGTGAAAATCCTTTTTTTATGAGTTTTTTACACGCTTGATCCTTTTTTAACTATTATTTTAAAAAAATAGCACCATTTATTATTTATTCCATAAAGAGCACTTTTTTTTTCATTATTAGCATATTATAAAAATTACGTTCAACGTTTAATAAGTTAACTGACTCACTAATCACGGGAAGTACTTTTTTTGTCCATCTCCGTTCCCCCTTTCCAACATTCATCTTCTTCACTCCATTTTTAAAAATTTGATGCATATGTGAATGCCACCTAAATTCAAAATGTATTGATTTATACGTCTTTTATACTTTGTATATCAAGTATCACTTTAATTAAAAATGTATTTTTATGTATATAATTTTTGTAGATTTATTTGTGAAGTGGCATCTTATTTTAAGATGTATTTTTAATGTATATTTTAAATATATTTTATATGTCAAGTGCTATTTTAATTCAGGATGTATTTTTTATATGTATATTTTTTGTATATTTTATATGCCATCTTAAGTAAATTTAAGATATATACTTTTTTATGTATATTTCACATGTCTAAGTGTCATCTTAATTGAAAATGTATTTTTTATGTATATTATATATATGTGTTAATCAATGTATATATTTTTTTTATATACGTTATATATATATTAACATATATTATTATCAAAGTAAGATATTTATGTTAAGAAAGGAAGAAAGAAGGCAGAGAAAAACTTAAGAAATATAATTAAAAAGAAAACGAATGGAACAATATTAGAAAATATATTGGCTTCGGCAGAAAACAAAATTAAGAAGACAAAGAAAAAGAAGGAAAGCTAATGGATAAAGAGAAAAAAAAGCATGATTTGTTTACAAAGAATTATTGATTTTTCATTCAAATTGCTTATATTTGGGGATTAATAATTAATATTCCTATCTTAATGGAATTGTGTACTACAAATATAAATATTTTCCTACCACAACTGTAATATTTGATTTCGTGCTAAGAATTTGTTATATTACTTTTAAAATGTGATAGTTATGTAAAGTCCCTTTTTTTATGTGATTGTCTGGTGGGAGCCAGTTGCACGCCGCAACAAAGAGTGATAAAGGTGGACAACTGCGATCGGGTTGCACGCCGCAATAGGAGAAATAAGGGTGATATATATGTAGGGAGGAGCAATAAGGGTGGATAGGTAGGAGCGAGTTGTGCGTCGCAACAAGGAGCAATAAGGGAGGAAATTTATGTTTTACTGATTTTTAAACACAATGATTTGAAAACTTACTGTTTATCATATTATGTACTTACGGTTGTTTCAAAGTGAATTTGGAAATTTGAAAACTTATGTGAGAATTGGTTATAGCTGAGGCCTGAAAAAGGTGGCTGAGTTATTTCTTTATTCATTGCTACAGATTATTGTTTTGTTTAGTTTAAAATTTCCTTCTTGCTTTATTATATATTATTCACAGGTTATATTGTTAATGCCCCCCGTAAAATCGTCAGCACTTCGTCGAGGTTAGGCTTGGCACTTACTCAGTATATGGGGTCGGTTGTACTGATACTGCACTATTCGCTTCTTGTGCAGATCCAGATACTGACCAGTGTTAAGTTCGAGACATAGCAGTGCATTTTCACGGAGACAAGAGTTAGATCTGTTGGCGTTCGCAGACTCCTGGAGTCTTCTCTACACTACTTAGTTGTTGTTTTATTGCATTAAAAAACAGATACATAATTCTTTCAGAAAAATACTTGTAGCATTAATTAGTAGTTCGTGAATTGTGACACCAGACCCTGGGTAGATATTTAGTTGGTAATAGTTTGTGGTTCGTTTCATTTTAACCGATATTATTCATGAAGTCATTTATTGGAAAGCATTAGATTTATTTGTTTTATTTTTAAGATTTTCTATTGTGTCAAGTAAACTTTTAACGGAAATGGTTAATAAATTTCTAACATCGGCTTGCCTAGCAAGTATTGTGGTAAGCGCCATCACGATCTCGTGGGTTGAGAATTTAGGTCGTGACAAGTTGGTATCAGAGCACTAGGTTGGAGTCTGAAGGATCGGTACAGAGACGTCTGTACTTATCAGTCAGAGGCTATGAAGTTAGGAACAAACTCATTTCTATTTCTATTCTGTCATGTGATTCTTGATATCTCAGAAAAAAGTACTGATTGAACTCTTCTATTCTCTTGCAATTGGAGAGAACACGTGCTTCCTCTTCCGCTAACCAACAATCCGGTCTACCGGCAGGAATAGCTTCCATTAGGGGAAGAGTTCAAGGTAGGGGCAGGACACAACTTGTTGCTCATTCTGCAGCCCCAGCTGCGGAGCCCCAGGATGAGATTGATGAGGGGGCTCCAGCTCAGATTGTTCCAGCTGGACTAGCTTAGGTCCCAGAGGGGTTCATTGCTACCCCGCTACTTCAGGATGCTTTGGCCCGATTAGTGGGCCTTATGGAGAGTGTAGACCAGACTGGCGCACTCCCTGTTGCAGCAACCGTATCTCAGGCTGGAGGAGGGGCCAGACTCTTGCTACCCACACTCCTAATCAGACTACTCCTTAGATCCAGACCCCAGCAGCCAACCCAGTTGGGGTAGTTCAGACAATTACGACAACCCCGATTGTTGATGGGGCAGCTATAACTTTCGATGCTTTGTGAAGACTGGACAGGTTCAACAAGCTAATTCCACTCCATTTCAGTGGTACATCATTTGAAGACCCGCATGGTTTTCTTGACCGCTACTGTGAAGTATTGCAGAACATAGGGATAAGTTGAAATCAACGAGGTTGGTTTATATGAGCTGTGAAGTCTAACATTGTGGATTATCAGACATTATGACCTGTGACTTCGTGCCAAGTGGGGAAGTCCACTGTCGAGGAATAGGTTGCGGAATCATGTGTTATATCGGTGTTGGCCCAGAATGTATAAGGCCTGAGATTTTGCAAGAAATAAAGCTGGGACTTTCAGTATGTCTGCCTCCTTAACAACCCTATACCTCAGTACCAAAGGAGTTGTATAAGCAAATTTAAATCTACAGAAGTTCTACTCAGCGTGGAAGTCACGATTGTGGATTTTTGGGGTGCTTCAGAGGGAGTACAGTGGTTGACGAGCTTCTAGACTATAGGGTTCGTGCTAAGATTTATCTGTATTGAGATCTACTTTTGTGATCATTGTGAATCAATGGGGATGAGAGTACCCCAAATAATAATGAAGAGTATTTGAATAAATTGGGTAGCTCAGTAGTTTTGAGGCAACATAGTAAAAGAACAAATTGGTCGCCGGTGTTTGTGGCAAGCCTACGAAGAGGACGACCAGCCATTGCTACATCAACTACTTGGATCAGTTCTCCCAAATGCTATTATTAGAATTTGTTTCTCAGACTCATTAAAGAATTCAATTATAATCGTAAAATTTTGTACGACGCAGGGCAGATTGATACTTCGGCTAGTGGTTGAAATTGTCCTAGACTTGGGAGAGTCATATTTCATCAGAGCACTCAGGCTACGTGTCCCATTGCACTTACAACTCAACTTACATGTCCAGCTAGGGGAAAGGGGTCAGAATGTCAAAGGTGGAGGTCACGCTCCTAGAGGTGGAGACCCAGCTTATTGATATACTTTCTATGGTATGGCTGAGGTCGCTATATTAGATAGTTTCATTACAATTACAATTTCTATTTATTATAAAGTGGAAATTTCCTTAACTTGATTCGATTATGAGTATCTAAGAAAGTTCTCCTAATATGCTCCACTGATGGGTGAGATTCGTAAACCTGAAATCTAATTATGTGAGTACTTGAATTGGGAGATTTTATGGAGATAGCCATGTCTGTCATTACGTGTTGTAATTTGTTTAACGAAAAATATTTAAAAGAAGAAAATGAAATGTTTCGGTTGGCACGATGTGCATATTACTTGTGATTCAGAACTGAGGGAGAGACCGTCGCATTTTATATGATTTGGTATGTTTAATCTGGCTATGAGCCGTGGTGGAAGTTATATAAGGACGAGGTCCTTGTGATGAAAATTCTTGTGCTTAAATTCTCTCGTGTGAAATTAAAATTTTTACTATAGTACTAATAGGAGTCATGCATGTTAGGTTTATTTGAAATTTTTTGTATAAAATTTATCTGTGCATAATTTGCCAAATCCGTGTTATAACTATTGAGCTTTAACCTACAAGGTAGGTGCCCGCCCATGTGGCGTTAAATGAAACATGTTAATTCAGGTAGATAATTATGAGTTCTCCATGCGCCGCATCTCGTTGTCAGTATTGTGAAGGTTTGAAAGGAGATTATTGTTAACGTGAAGTTATTTGATTATTCTGCAATTGGTAATGAGAAACTATTAAGATCATATTGAACCAAAAGGGTGTACCATTTAAATGGTCGGGCGAGTGTGAGTCGAGTTTTCAAAAGCTCAAGATAGTTGTGACTTCAGCGCCGGTATTAGTGTTACCATCAGGTTCAGGATCTTTCACGGTATATTGTGATGCTTCCCGCGTTGGGTTAGGAGCGGTATTGATGCAAGAGATCAGGGTGATAGCATATGTGTCTTGGCAGTTAAAGATTCATGAGAAGAATTATCCTGTCCATGACTTAGAGTTGGCATACATTGTTGAAAATATGGAGGCACTAGCTTTATGACGTGCCATGTGAAGTTTACATGGATCAAATTAGAGTTGGATCTTAATTTGAGACAGAGGAGATGGCTACAGTTATTGAAAGATTACGATGTCACTATATTGTATCATCCAGGAAAGGACAATGTAGTGGCCGATGCATTAAGTAGGGGCAGCCTTGCATTTATTCCAGTCGGTGGGAGACTGTTAGCTTCAGAAATTCAGACTTTGGTGAATCAGTCCGTGAGGTTAAATATTTCGCCCAGCCGTGTTTTAGCTTGTACAGCCGCTCGGTCTTTCTTATTTGAGTGTATCAGAGATCAGCAGGATGATGACCCGCACTTGATGGTCCTTAGGGACACAGTTCAGAATGGTTGTGCCAAAAAGGTTACAGTTGGAGATGATGGTGTTTTGAGGATGCAGGGTCGTATATGTGTGCCCAAATGTTAATGGAATTCGTGAGTTGATCCTTGAGGAGGCTCACAGTTCTAAGTATTCTATTCACCCGAGTGCTGCCAAGATGTACCAGGACATGCGACAACACTATTGGTGGAGAAGGATGAAAAAGGATATTGATGCGTATGTGGCTCGTTGTTTGAATTGCCAACAGGTTAAATATGAGCATTAGAGACCCAGTGGTTTACTTCCGCAGATAGAGATTCCTGAGTGGAAGTGGGAGCGTATCACTATGGACTTCGTTGTTTGACTCCCACGGACTCAGAGGAAGTTTGACGCCGTTTGGGTTATTATGGATAGGTTGACTAAATCAGCACATTTCATTCTAGTGGCAAGTACTTACACTTTGGGGCGGTTGGCAAAGATATATGTTCGAGAGATTGTTTGCCTTCACGGTGTGCCCGTGTTTATTATTTCTGATTGAGGTAAGCAGTTTACCTCGCACTTTCGGAGGGTAGTTTAGCGAGAGTTGGATACACGAGTTGAATTGAGCGCGGCATTCCATCCTTAGACGGACGGACAGTCCGAGCGTACTATTCAGATCTTGGAGGATATGCTCTGTGCTTGTGTTATTGACTTTGGACGTTCTTCGGATCCATTCTTGCCGTTAGTAGAGTTTGCCTACAATAATAGTTATCAGTCGAGCATTCAGATAGCTCCCTATGAGGCGTTATATGGTAGACGGTGTAGATCGCCAGTTGGGTGGTTTGAGCCGGGAGAGGCTCGGTTATAGGGTATAGACTTAGTTCAGGAGGCCTTAGATAAGGTCAAGGTTATACAGGATTGACTTCGTGCAGCTCGGTCCAGGAAAAAGAGTTATTCCGACCGTAAGGTTCGTGATGTGGCATTCATGGTTGGAGAGAGGTTATTACTTCGGGTATCGCCCATGAAGGGGGTCATGAGATTTGGGAAGAAGGGTAAGTTGAGCCCTAGGTATATCGGGTCGTTTGAGATTCCTGATAGAGTGGGGGAGGTAGCTTATAAACTTGCATTTCCTCCAGGGTTATCCTTGGTTCATCTGGTATTTCATGTATCTATGCTCCGGAAATATCATGGTGACCCTTCCCACGTATTAGATTTTAGCTCTGTCTAATTGGACAAAGATTTGACGCATGAAGAGGATCCGGTAACCATTCTATACTGGCAGATTCGTCAGTTGAGATCAAAGAATTACCCTTCAGTTCGAGCGCAGTGGAGGGGTTAGCCTGTTGAGGCAGCTACTTGAGAGTCCGAGTCGGACATGCAGAGTAGATATCCCCAATTGTTTGCCAGTTCAGGTAATTTTCTATGTCCGTTCGAGGAAAAATGTTTGTTTTAGACGTGAAGATTGTGATGACACAAATGGTCATCTTATAAATTAAGACTCCATTCCAGGCTCATTAGCCTTAAAAATATTAATTTTATTTACCTCGATTTGCATACGAAGTCCAGACGTGAATCCGGAAAGCTTTTGTGTGAAAATATGAGAAATAATAATTTTTGGAATTTAAAATTTGGTTTTAGTTGACTTGATTCAACATTTTGAGTGAACGGACCCCGGTCCGTGTTCCGACGATCCCGGGAGGTCCGCAGTAAAATATGGGACTAGGGCGTGTGCCCGAAATTGGATTCCGGGGTCCCTAGCCTTAGAAATCAATTTTTGAAAGAAACTATTTTGCTGGATTTTTAATGAAATTAAGTAATGAATTAATGTTTGAAATTATTGGTATCGGGCCCGTATTTTGCTTCCGGAGCTCAATACATGTTTGTTATTATGTTTTAGCCTTATCTGTGAAATTTGGTGAGAATCGGAATTCATTTGACGTGATTCGGACGTCCGGTTGAGAAATAGTGAAGTTAAGTGTTCTTGAGAAATATGATGAGTTTTGAGGTTAAATTCATAGTTTTAGATGTTATTTTCATAATTTGATCGCACGATCAAGTCTGTATGATGTTTTTAGACTTGCGTGCATGTTTGGTTTAGAGACCCGAGGGCTCGGGTGAGTGTTGGATAGGCTACGAGATGTTTTGAACATGTTAAAGTCAGGTGTTTTTGTTGTTTCTAGTGCACAGGCAAAGTGTTCTTCCTGTTCGCGTTGCTTCACTCGGGAACGCATAGAGTATAGGTGCACTGGGGAATTTTTGTTCTTCGTGAACGCGGAGCTCAGAACGCGAACACAAAGCACTGGTGGGTTAAAGCTTCGCGAATGCGTTCTGGCCCACGCGAACACGATGTGTAAATGGACCTGGGGAAGAAGGAATCTCTTACTCTATGCGAACGCGGCCACCTGGTCATGAACGCGATGAAGGCTTGCCCAGTCATATAAAACATGTTTTAAAAACGGGCGGAACCTATTTTCTTCATATTTTCGAATTACAAAGACCTGGAGGCGATTTTCTTCACAAAAATTCATCCCCAACGTGTTGGTACACAATTATAAACTCTTCTCTTTCAATTATCCAATGTTTTTCATCACCTTTCAATCAAAAATCAAGAATTTTCATGGTAGAAATTGGGGGTTTGGGTAGAATTAGGGAATTTTGTAAAAATAGAATTTTGACCTCCAATTGGGGTCAGATTTCGAAACTAATTGCATATTCGGGATCAGGGGTGAATGGGTAAACGAAATTTGGCCCGAACCCAGAGTTTTGACCAAGCGAGCCCGGGGTGGGGTTTTAATTTTTTTTGAGAAAACTTAGGAAAATAATGATTTTTTAGTGAAGTTAGTTTCCTTCAACATAAATTAATGACATTAAACTAATTATGATTATATTCGAGCGGGTTAGAGGCAAATTCGAAAGGAAAAGCGGTAATTGAGTAGTGAGTGACCTGTGAATTTGAGGTAAGTGCTTGGTTTAACCTTGACTTGAGGGAATATGAATCCCCAACTTAAATGCTATGTGAAATTGCATGTGTGTGGTGTATAGGTGAGGTGACAAGTATCTATGCACCACTAAATTATTTGTTGACCATGGTCCCTTCCCCGTTTCCAATTATTTGCTTTCGGGCTTAATTGTTTCATGATCATTGATGTTTATATGTCTATTTGGATTTTTTAACTTATTGTTAAGTATTGTTTCAAGTATTTTGGAAGTGTTGGTTGTTCTCTTGGTTTTGTTATGTTACATAAGGATTGAGCTGGATGTCAGTGTTACGATATATATATAATTTCCAGTTGGTTTCGTTGTGAAATGATAATTGATGAAGTTTATGAGTTTTACATCTTTTGTTTACAATAATGCAAAAATATCGTGAAAGGCTTGGCCTGAATTGTGAAAGGCTTGGCCTGAATTGTGAAAGTTTTCATAAACAAAATGATGTGATATGTCTGTGGGAGCGTGTTGCACGCCGCAAGAAGGAGTGATAAGGATGGACAGGTAGGATCGGTTTGCACGCCGCAACATGAGGAATAAGGGTGATATATATATGGAGAAGCAATAAGGGTGGACAGGTGGATCGGGTTGCACGCCGTAACAAGGAGAAATAAGGGAGAATATTCATGTTTTAACATTTATAAAATAAAGGTTGAAATACTCATTGTTTTATTGTCGTTATTTCATATTCTACTCTTACTGTTACTTAAAGTGAAACTTGTTATGTTTACAGTTGTTTAGACATAAATATTATGGAAGGCGTTGACTTAAATCGTGAAAATCCTTTTTTTTATAAAGAGATGTGATTGTCTGGTGGGAGTGGGTTGCACGCCTCAACAAGGAGTGATAAGGGTGGACAGGTGGGATCGGGTTGCACTCTGCAACATGAGAAATAAGGGTGATATATATATAGGGAGGAGAAATAAGGGTAGACAGGTGGGAGCGGCTTGCGCGCCGCAACAAGGAGCAATAAGGGAGGACATTTATGTTTTACTGATTTTTAATCAGAAGGATTTGAAAACATACTTTTTTTACTTTATTGTTTATCATATTATGTACTTACGGTTGTTTCAAAGTGGAATTTGAAAATTCGGAAACTTATGTGCGAACTGGATATAGTTGAGGCCTGGAAAAGGTGGATGAGTTATTTCTTTATTCATTGCTACAAATTATTGTTTTGTTTTGTTTAGAATTTCCTTCTTGCTTTATTATATATTTTTCACAGCTTATATTTTTAATTCTCTGCCGTAACCTCGTCACTACTTCGTCGAGGTTAGACTTGGCACTTAATCAGTACATGGGGTCGGTTGTACGGATACTGCACTCTGCACTTCTTGTGCAGATCCAGATACTGACCAATGTTAAGCTCGAGAAATAGTTGTGCATTTTCACGGAGACAAGAGGTAGATCTGCTGGCGTTCGCAGACTCCTGGAGTCTTCTCTTCACTACTTACTTGTTGTTTTCATTCAAAAAAATATACATAATTCTTTCAGCCAGATACTTGTAGCATTCATTAGTAATTCGTGAATTGTGATACCAGACCCTGTGATATTATTCATGAAGTCATTTATTGGAAAGCATTAGATTTATTTATTTTATTTTAAAGATTTTATATTGTGTCAAGTAAACTTCTAAAGGAAATGGTTAGTAAATTTCTAACATCGGTTTGCCTAGCAAGTATTGTGTTAGGCACCATCATAATCTCGTGGGTTGAGTATTTGGGTTGTGACATGGAAAATATATAAATGCAAATGAGTCTAATCCACGCTTGAAACGTGGTAGACCAATTGGTTCCAAAGATAAAAAGCCTCGAAAGCGAAAAGGAGCAAATGATCTAGGAGATGATAATACGAAGGCAATTGCTTTAAAAGAGACCTGTGATATAACAAATGATAAGACCTCAGAGGAGGTCCAGGTACCTGAATATAATAAGAATGAAGAGATCTCAATAAGTTATGTCTCTACGGGGAAAAGGTGGAACCGAAATAATATTATTATCGACAATGTTTTTGCGTATAATGTTGCTGTTGAAATAATGCAACAAGATGAGCATATTGAACCAAGATCTGTTGATGAATGTAGACAGAGAAATGATTGGCCAAAATGGAAAGATGTTATCCAGGAAGAATTAACTTCACTTGAAAAATGTGAAGTATTTGGATGTATAGTTCGAACACCTGAAGGAATAAAGCCAGTGGGATATAAATGGGTTTTTGTGCGAAAACGAAATGATAAAAATGAAGTCGTTAGATTTAAAGCACGACTTGTGGCACAAGCATTTTTGCAAAGGTCTGGCATTGATTATATGGAGACATATTCTCATGTGGTGGATGCAATCACCTTCAGGTATCTTATAAATCTGGCAGTCCATGAAAAACTTGATATGCGTTTGATGGATGTTGTCACAGCCAATTTGTATGGCACATTAGACAACGAAATTTATATGAAAATTCCTTAAGGTTTAATGTCACGACCCAAAATCCTAACTTAGGTCGTGAGGGCGCCCAACAACAGGGTCGGGCAAGCCAACACTCATTTTACTAAGGGTTCTTTCTTGTTTGATTAAACATTTCAACATATACCAAGTTTTTAAAGCTTAAAACATAAATCGACAAGGATAATTAGCCAGTTATAATCAAAAGCGGTCATAAGGAGGCGTGATCCAATATATATACAGAGCCGTAATCCATAATAACTACCACGTGTGCGCCAGGAACTAGTGTCATAAGTCCTACGGGCATGCTAACAGAATATACAAAGCATATAATATACAGTCCCACTGTCTGAAAGGAATAGACGGGAAATAAGCAAAAGAAACTCCATGGTGCTGCCGAGGATCGTCAGGAGAAGAAGCTTACCGTGAAGTCAGGTCCAACTATGATCAGAATCTAGCTCTGGTCTGATAACAAGATTCACCATCCTCAGAACCTGTACAATTAAGTACAAAAGCGTAGCATGAGTACATAAAAAAATATGTACCCAGTGAGTATCCCGCCTAACCTCGAAGAAGTAGTGACGAGAGGTCGACTTGACACTCACTAAGGTCCAAAAAAATAATTAAACAAGATATAATATCAGCAACAGACATACGAGGATGATAAAAATAGTAAACATTAAAAATAATAGTAATTCAAATCATTACTGGAAGTAATTATACAATTACTACCTCATTATTCTTCTTTTTTTCTATTTCCTTTAAAATATATGACCACTCAATATCCATAAAAATAATCATTAACAATTTAGTATGCGCATACATGATAAGGACAATCAACCTGAGCCATCATAATGATCATATATGTGCGCTGCCGAAGGTCGAACGACCCGAACCATAATATATCTTTCAATCTCGCCGTGGCGTACGGCCCGCTCCCATGAGAGTGGGGGAAATGACACTCCACTCGCGGAATGCAAATTGTGAAGCGGTCACATGCACACACAGTCCACACATTTATTCTTTATAAATTACTTTTCGATGAACAATTCCTTAAAATTTTCTCAAATTCCATTATCTCAGGGAAAAAAGTCGCATGTAACATTAATTCATTAACCATATAGTTCATTTCAAGGAATAACATAAAGGCATGGTATAGGCCTAACTACCCGGACATAACAATAATAGTCTCTATGTACGGACTCTCGTCACTTTGTCTGTACGTAGCCCCCACAAACATTAGCACGTAGCCATTTAAATCACCTAGGGGGACAGTTCCCTCTTAAAAGGTTAGAAAGCAGACTCACCTCGTGTCGAACCTACTTCCCGGGTCAAGAATGCACCCGAAACTCCGAACTCATCACCCAAGGACTCGAAACTAATCAAACGTTACTAACTATATCAAATTATACTCAAAGCATGGAATTCTCCTACTACTTAGTCAAATTCATCATTCTTGAAGAAATCCCAAAATCCAACCCCGGGCCCGCATGCTCGGATTCCAAAAATTCTCGAAGGAAACACTCATCCATAACGTAAGGATCATTAATATATGATTTTTGTATGATTTCATAGCCAATTCACGGGTAATTCTCTAAATTCTTGAAATCCATACGTTACTACCCAATTCCTTAATTTTCTACTAATTAGGTAGTTAAATTCAACTAGGAATACATGCATTAACTAACTTTAGGATAGAATTCACTTACCTTTTAGTAGCTAGGTCGTGGGACTCTTTTCCAAGCTCTCAAAATCATCTATGGTGGAAGAAAATGGAGTGAAATGGGAAAATCCCGCATTTAAAGACCTTACTGCCTATAGGGGTTTTCGCACCTGTGACTTGATGACCGCACCTGCGACTTGATGACCGCACCTGCGGAAAATGGGACAAGAGCTTGGGCTCGTACCTGCGGGCAGGAGTCAGCACCTGTGGCTCCGCACCTACGGGAAAGGGCCCGCACCTACAAGAACTAGGCAACCCACCTGGGGGTCGCACCTGCGAGGCAGGGAGTGCAGGAGTGGTCTCGCACCTGCGACTGGGCAACCGCACCTGCGGTCACACCAGATCAGGTGCACCAGCAACTGCTTCAGCTGGTTTTTGGCCTTGTTTGGTTCCCGAGAGGCACCTGGGCCAACCCGAGCCCCCATCCAAACATACCAACAAGTCCTAAATCATATTACGGACTCGCTCGAGCCTTCGGAACACCCACAACAACGCTAAAACTCAAAATCACACCTCAAAACCCCTAGAACAAAACTTAGGAACTTTAAGTTTCTTGAATTCGCTAACAATGCGCCGAACCGACCTATACTACTCAGAATGATACCAAATTTTGCAGGCAAGTCATAAATGACATAAAGAAATTATTCTCAGTCTTAGAATTCTGTTCGGACCTCGATAACACAAAAACACGTCCCAAACCACAATATGAATTTAAGGAAACTCTTATTTCGATATTGGGCACCGAAATGCTCCCAGTTCATCCAAAATCCATTCCGAACATACGCTAAAGTCCAAAATCATCATACGAAGCTACCGGAACCATCAAAACTCGATTCTGAGGTCGTTTACTCAAAATGTTGACCGAAGTCAAACTTGGCCTTAAAGGCCAACCTGAAGGATCCAAGTGTTTCAATATTGCTCTAAACACTTCTGAATCTCGGACCACCAGCCCCTGCAAGTCATAAATCACAATAAGCCACTACGGGTAGTTTCGTTTATGGGAACAGGGTTCGATAACGCAAAACGACCGGTCGGGTCGTTACATTATCCACCTCTTAATCAAATGTTCGTCCTCGAACGGGTCTAGAATCATACCTGAATTGCTGAATAAGTGTGGATATCTGCTCTGCATGTCCTCCTCGGACTCCCAGGTCGCCTCCTCAACTGGTTAGCCCCTCCACTGGACATTTACAGCAGAAACTCTCTTGGACCTCAATTGGCGATCCTGTCTATAAATAATAGCAACTGGCTGCTCCTCGTAGCCCAACCTCTCATCCAATTGAATAGTGCTGAAATCAACCACGTGAGAGAAGTCGGCGTGGTACCGTCGGAGCATGGATACATGAAAAACCGTATGAACTCCTGGTAAACTGGGAGGTAAATCTAGCTCGTAAGCAACCTCCCCAACACGCCTCAACACCTCGAAGGGACATATAAACCTTGGGTTCAGCTTGCCCTTCTTCCTGAACCTCATAATACCCTTCATTGGCGAGACTTTCAACAAAACTTTATCCCCCTCCATAAATGATACATCACGCGCTTTCTGATCCGCGTAACTCTTCCGTCTGGACTGTGTTGTGCGGAGCCTCTACTGAATCAACTTCACCCTCTCCAAAGCATCCCTCACTAGGTCGGTGCCATATAACTTCGCCTCGCCAGGATCAAACCACCCGATAAGAGAACGGCATCGCCGACCATAAAAAGCCTCAAATGGAGCCATCTCGATGCTGGACTGATAACTATTGTTGTAAGCAAACTCGGTCAAAGGCAAGAACTGGTCTCACTGACCTCCAAAGTCAATCACACATGCCCCGAACATGTCCTCCAATATCTGAACTGTACGCTCCGACTGGCCATCAGTCTGAGGGTGAAATGTTGTGCTGAGGTCTATCTGGTACCCATCTCACTATGCAATGATCTCCAGAAGTGCGAGGTGAACGGAGGACCTCGATCTGATACACTGGACACAAGCACACCGTGCAACCGGACTATCTCCCGAATGTAGATCTGTGTCAACCTCTCTGAAGTAAATGTAAGAGCCACTGGAATGAAATGCGTCGATTTGGTCAATCTATCCACAATGACCCAAACCGCGTCAACCTTCCGCAGAGTCCGAGGAAACCCAACCACGAAATGCATAGTGATGTGTTCCCACTTCCACTCCGGAATGGGCATCTGCTGAAGTAGGCCTCCTGGCCTCTGGTGCTCATATTTAACCTGCTAGAAATTAAGACACCTAGCCACATACTCCACAATGTCCTTCTTCATCCGCCTCCACTAGTAATGCTGCTTCAAATCACGATACATCTTCGTAGCACCAGGATGAACAGAATACCAAGAACTGTATGCCTCTTCTAGAATCCTCCCTCTCAGGCCATCGACATTAGGAACACATAAACGGACTTGAAGTCTCAGAACACCATCCTCTTCAATAGTAACCTCATTTGCACCACCCTGAACCATTGTCTCCCGCAGCTCTACCAAGTACGGATCATCAAACTGCGGAGCCCTAATCTCTCCCAATAACGAAGACTGAGCAACCACATGTGCTAAAACTCGGCGAGGATCTGAAAGGTCTAACCTCACCAGGCGATTAGCCAAGCACTGAATGTCCAAGGCTAGAGGTCTCTCCTCTGCTGCAATGTAAGCCAAACTACCATACTCTCATCTGCTACCACGTTTGCCTTGCTCGGATGATAAAAAATGGTGATATCATAATCCTTCAACAACTCAAGCCATCTGAACTGCATCAAATTAAGGTCCCTCAACTTAAACAAGTGCTGCAAGCTGCGGTGGTCTGTATAAACCTCACAGGGCACCCCATACAAGTAGTGCCTCCAAATATTAAGAGCATGAACAATCACCGCCAACTCTAAATCGTGCAAAGGGTAATTCTTCTCATGAACCTTCAGCTAGCGTGAAGCATAAGCAATTACTCTCCCTTCCTGCATCAATACACACCCCAAGCCAACGCGCGAAGCGTCGCAATACACTGTATACATCCCCGAACCGAAAGGTAATACCAGAACTGGTGCTGAGGTCAATGCTGCCTTGAGCTTTTGAAAGCTCGCCTCACATTCGTCAGACCATCGAAACAGGGCATTATTCTTAGTCAATCTAGTCAATGGAGTTGTAATAGAAGAGAACCCCTCTACAACCAGCGATAAGATCCTGCTAGGCCCAAAAAGCTCCTGATCTCTGTAGCTGAAGTAGGACGCTGCCAACTCTGAACTGCCTCAATCTTCTGAGGATCAACCTTGATACCCTCTCCGGATACCACATGCCCCAAGAATGCCACGGAATCCAACCAGAACTCACACTTGGAGAACTTAGCATATAAATTATGTTCTCTAAAAGACTGGAGCACAACTCTCAAATGATGCTCGTGCTCCCCCAGGCTACGTGAGTAAATCAAAATGTCATCAATGAAGACAATGAAAAATGAATCAATATACGGCCTGAACACCATGTTCATCAAGTCCATAAATGTTGCTGGGGCATTAGTCAAGACAAAGGACAATACAGGAACTCATAGTGGCCATACCTCGTGCGAAAATCTGTCTTCAGAACATTTGAGGCCCGAATCCTCGACTGATGATATCCCGATCTCAAATCAATCTTAGAAAACACTCGAGCACCCAACAACTGGTCAAACAAATCATCGATGCGCGGCAAATGGTACTTGTTCTTAATGGTGACCTTGTTCAACTGGCGGTAATCAATACACATCTGCATGGACCCATCCTTCTTCTTCACGAATAGAAATGGAGCACCCCACGACGATACACTCGGTCTGATGAACCCCTTAGCCAACAAATCCTCAAGCTGCTCCTTCAACTCTTTCAACTCTTTCGGATCCATACGGTACGGAGGAATAGATAAAGGTTGGGTGCCTGGAGCTAAATCAATGAAGAAATCAATATCACAATCAAGAGGCATGCCCGGAAGGTCTGAAGGAAATACATCAGCAAACTCTCGAACAACTGGCACCAAATCAATCGTCGGCGACTCGGCGGTGGTGTCCCGCACATAATCAAGATAGGTCACGCAACCCTTCTCAACCATATTTCGAGCCTTCATGAATGAAATAACCCGGCTGGCTGCACTAACTGAGGAACCTCGCCACTCCAGTCGAGGCGACTCGGGCATGGCTAAAGTAACTGTCTTGGCATGGAAATCTAGCACGACATGATGAGGAGATAGCCAATCCATGCCTAAAATAACCTCAAAATCAACCATGTCGAGCAATAAGATATATGCTCGAGTCTCGAACCAGCATAATGTAACCATACAAGACCGGTAAACCCGGTCTATCACCACAGAATCATCTACGGGAGTGGACACACATATAGGAGAACCCAAGGACTCACGAGGAACATCCAGAAAATGAGCAAAAAAGACCGAAACATAGGAATGGGTGGATCATGGATCAAATAGTATCGATGCCTCTCTACCACATACTGTAATAATATATGTGATCACGGCGTCTAAGGCCACTGCATCTGATCTGGCCGGAATAGCATAGAATTTAGATGGAGCACCGGAAGACTGAGCCCCTCCAGAATGAATAAGAGCTGGCTGACCCCCCCTGACTGGCCTCCACCTCTAGGATGACCCCTGCCGACCTATCCCCCACCTCTAGTTGGCCTGACGGCTGGTGCTGGACCCATAGGTTGATAATCCTGTTGCACTGGTTTGCCCCAAAACCTGGGACAATGCCTCTTCATATGACCTGGATCCCCACACTCATAACAATCTCCAGGTATCATAGCCTGCTGCTCCGAAGAGGAAACCTGAATGGCTGGAGAGCGATGTGTACTCTCTGGCATAGCACTAAAGTAGGAACTAGGGGATCTCGGATAACTAGAATAAACACTTGGTGAACTCTGAATGGCTGGAGGGCAGTAGGAACTCTCAGGCATGGCGCTAAAATGAGGCCTCGCTGGAATACCCCGGGGAGGTGGTGGGGGTGCTGAATATGGAGGCCTGCTGGGTTGACCTCTGCCCCTAAATGAGGCACCTCTGAAATCACCGGAGAATCTGGATTTCTTGTCCTGCTGACCCTGCTCTCTGCCTCTCGATCGATAGCCCTCAATCCGACGCGCTATCTCGACCACTAGCTGATAGGGAGTCCCCATCTCCACCTCTCAGGCCATGTTGGCCCTAATACCAGAGTACATCCCTGCTACAAATCTCTGCACTCTCTCGGCATCAGTAGGTAATATCATGAGTGTGTGACAAGACAACTCTGAGAATCTAGCCTCATAATCTGTCACTGACATATGTCTCTGCTCCAGCTGCTCAAGCTGATATCGCAGCTCTTCCCTCTTAGAGGGTGGGATATACCTATCTAGAAACATCTGAGTGAACTGCTCCCAGGTGATAGGAGGAGAATCTGCTGGCCTGCTGAGAATATAGGACTTCCACCATCTGCGAGCTCTGCCCTCTAACTAGAAGGTAGTGAAGTCCACTCCGTGGGACTCTAATATCCTCATATTGTGCAGCTTGTCCCTGCACTTGTCAACAAAATCCTGGGCATCCTCGCTTCGCTCACCCCCGAAGACTAGAGGATGAAATCGAGTCCATCTATCCAATAACTTCTGCGGATCACCGTCCGCAACTGGTCTGGGCTCAGGTGCTGCTGCTACAGGCAGGACCCCACCCACGGGCAGTGTACCCGGGGTATGATGTAATGTTGTTGCCTGACCTGCAGCCTGGGCGGTAGGAGTCTGGGGTAGGATTTGCTGGAAATAAACCAGCCTGGGACATAGTGTCCATAAACCGCATCATACGACCCATGATCTCCTCGAAGCCTGGCGCTGTCAAAAAGTCCACTGGAGCAGGACCTGCTGGGGCACCTCACCCTGCTCCTCTATAGTAGGATCCTTTGGTTGTTGTGCAACTGGAATAGCTCGCGGACGCCCTCTTCCCCTACCTCGGGCCGGTGCCCTCCCCCGGCCTCTACCACGGGCTCGAACAACGGGGGTAGCGGCCCCTCTCGGGTCTGGAACATCGGATGCACGCGTCCTCACCATCTGTGAGAGAATAGAAGAATGAGATTTAGTAAACCATCGACTGCACGATAGAATAAAAATAAGGAGACGTTTTCCTAACACCCTATAGCCTTCTGAAGATAAGTACAGACGTCTCCGTACCGATCCGCAAGACCCTACTGGGTTTGCCCGTGAGTCGTGAGACTTACGTAAACCTAGAGCTCTGATACCATGTTTTCACGACCCAAAATCCTAAATCAGGTCATAAGGGCGCCCAACAGCAGGGTGGGGCACGCCAACACTTATTTTACTAAGGGTTCTTTCTTGTTTGATTAAAGATTTCAAGATATACCAAGTTTTTAAAGCTTAAAACATAAATCGACAAGGATAATTAGCCAGTTATAATCAAAAAAGTTCATAAGGAGGCGTGAGCCAATATATATACAGACCTGTAATCCATAATAACTACCATATGTGTGCCAGAAACTAGTGTCACAAGCCCTACGGGCATGCTAACAGAATATACAAACGATATAATATACAGTCCCACTGTCTAAAAGAAATAGACTGGAAATAAGCAAAAGAAACTCCATGGTGCTGCCGAGGATCATCAGGAGAAGCAGCTCACCGTGAATTCAGGTGCAACTATGATCAGAATCGAGCTCCGGTCTAATAACCAGATGCACCAACCTCAGAACCTGTACAATTAAGTACAGAAGTGTAGCATGAGTGCATAAACAAATATGTACCCAGTGAGTATCCCACCTAACCTCGAAAAAGTAGCGACGAGAGGTCAAATTGACACTCACTAAGGTCCAACAAAATGATTAAACAATAGATAATATCAGTAACAGACATGCGAGGATGATAAAAACAGTAAACATTAAAAATAATAATATCAAATAAATACTGGAAGTAAATATACAATTACTACTTCATTATTCTTCTTCTTTTTTTACTTTCCTCTAAAATATCGACCACTCAATATCCATAAAAATAATCATTAATAAGTTAGCATGCACATACATGATAAGGACAACCGTCCTAAGCCATCATAATGATCATATATGTGCACTGCCGAGGTTCGAACGGCCTGAACCATAATATATCTTTCAATCTTGTAGTGGCGTACGGCCCGATCCCATGAGAGTGGGGGAAATAACATTCCGCTCACAAAATGTAAATTGCGAAGCGGTCACATGCACACACAATCCACACATTTATTCTTTACAAATTACTTTTCGGTGAACAATTCCTTAAAATTTTCTCAAATTCCATGATCTCAGGGAAATAAGCCGCATGTAACATTAATTCATTAATCATATAGTTCATTTCAAGGAAAAACACAAGGCATGGTGTAGGCCTAACTACCCGAACATAACAATAATAGTCACTACGTACTGACTCTCGTCACTTTGTGCGTACTTAGCCCCCACAAACATTAGCACATAGCCATTTAAATCACCTAGGGGGACAGTTCCCTCTTACAAGGTTAGAAAGGAGACTCACCTCGTGTCGAACCTACTCCCCGGGTCAAGAATGTGTACAAAACTCCGAACTCGTCACCTAAGGACTCGAAACTAATCAAACGTTACGTAAATATATCAAATTATACTCAAAGAATGGAATTCTCCTACTACTTAATCAAATTCATCATTCTTGAAGAAATCCCAAAATCGAACCTCGGGCCCGCATGCTCGGATTCCAAAAATTCTCGAAGGAAACACTCACCCATAACCTAAGGATCATTAATATATGATTTTTGTATGCTTTCATATCCAATTCACAAGTAATTCTCTAAATTCTCGAAAGCCCTAGGTTACTATCCAATTCTCTAATTTTCCACTAATTAGGTAGTGAAATTCAATTAGGATTCATGCATTAACTAACATTAGGATAGAATTCACTTACCTTTTAGTATCTAGGTCGTGGGACTCTTTTCCAAGATCTCAAAATCATCTATGGTGGAAGAAAATGGAGTGAAAATGGGAAAATCCCGCATTTCAAGACCTTACTGCCTACAGGGGTTTCCGCACCTGCGGAAAATGGGACAAGAGCCTGGGCTCGCGCCTGTGAGGCTGGGACAGCAGGAGTGCTCTCGCACCTGCAACTGGTAAACCGCACCTACGGTCACACCAGATTAGGTGCAGCAGCAACAGCTTCAGCTGGTTTTTGGCCTCGTTTGGTGCCCGAGAGGCACCTGGGCCCACCCGAGCCCCCGTCCAAATATACCAACAAGTCACAAATCATAGTACGGACTCTCTTGAGCCTTCAGAACTCCCACAAAAATGCTAAAATTCAAAATCACACCTCAAAACCCCTAGAACCAAACTTAGGAACTTTAAGTTTCTTGAATTCGCTAACAATGCGCCGAACCTATACTACTCGGAATGACACCAAATTTTGCAGGAAAGTCATAAATGACATAACGGAACTATTCCCAATCTTGGAATTCTGTTCGGACCTCGATAACACAAAAACACATCCCAAACCACAATATGAACTTAAGAAAACTCTTATTTCGATATTGGGCGCCAAAAGACTCCCGGGTCATCCAAAACCCATTATGAACATACGACCAAGTCCGAAATCATCATATGAAACTATCGAAACCGTTGAAACTGGGTTCCGAGGTTGTTTACTCAAAATACCGAAGTCAAACTTGGCCTTAAAGTCCAACCTGAAGAAACCAATTGTCCCAATATTGCTCTAAACACTTCCAAATCCCGGACCACCCGCCCCCGCAAGTCATAAATCACAAGAAGCTACTATGGAAAGTTTTATTTAGGGGAACGGGGTCTGATAACCCAAAATAACCGGTCGGGTCGTTACATTTAAAGTGCCTGAAGCTTATAAAGGTTTACGGGAAACTTGTTTAATAAAGTTTCAAAAATCCTTATATTGATTGAAACAATCAGGGAGAATGTGGTATAATTGCTTGAGTGAGTACTTGCTGAAAGAAGGGTATAAGAACGATCCAGTTTGTCCTTGTGTCTTTATAAAAAGGTCTGGATCAGAATTTGTTATAATCGTTGTGTATGTTGATGATCTAAATATCATTGGAACTCCCAGGGAACTTCCAAAAGCACTAAACTATTTAAAAAAAGAGTTTGAAATGAAATATCTTGGGAAGACAAAATTTTGTCTTGGTCTACAAATTGAGTATATGAAAGACGGAATTTTTGTCCATCAATCAATTTATACCGAGAAGATCCTAAAGCGTTTTTATATGGATAAAGCACATCCATTGAGTACCCCGATGGTTGTGAGATCACTTGATATAAATAAAGATCCATTTTGACCTCAAGTAAATGATGGAGAGCTTCTTGGTGATTAAACTCCATATCTTAGTGCTATTGGGGCACTAATGTATCTTTCAAATAATACTTGACCAGATATAACTTTTGCAATAATTTTATTAGCAAGATTTAGTTCCTTTCCAACAAAAACACACTGGAATAGTGTTAAGCATATTTTTAGATACCTCCGAGGGACTATTGATATGAGATTATTTTATTCTTATGAATCCGATTCACAAATGACTGGTTATGCAGATGCAGGTTATTTGTCCGATCCACATAAAGCCGAATCTCAAACATGCTACCTATTTACTTGTGGATGTACAACTATTTCATGGCGTTCAACAAAATAAACTTTAGCGGCTACATCTTCCAATCATGCAGAGATAATAGCTATTCATGAGGCTAGTTGAGAGTGTGTATGATTGAGATCAGTGACTCAACACATTAAACATCTATGTGGTCTTTCTTTAAAAATGAAGATTCCAATGATATTGTACGACGATAATGCTTCTTGCATAGCACAACTTAAAGAAGGATATATCAAAGGGGATAGAACAAAGCACATTTCACCAAAGTACTTTTTCACACACGATCTTCAGCAAAATGGTGAGATAGATGTTCAACAAATCCGTTCAAGTGACAATCTAGCAGATTTATTCACTAAGGCATTGCCAACATCAACATTTCAGAAGTTGAGACATAAGATTGGAATGCATCATCTCCGAGATATTAAATAAAGTTTTCATCAGGGGGAGTATAATACGCGTTGTACTCTTTATTCCTTAACCAAGGTTTTGTCCCAAGTGGGTTTTTCTAGTAAGGTTTTTAATGAGGTAACACTCAATGCATATTACAAGATGCATGTACTCTTTTCTTTCCAACTAGTTTTTTTAGTAAGGTTTTAACGAGGCACGTTATCTTTCAAATGAACATCCAAGGGGGAGTGTTATAAATAAATTTAATGTATATGGATGTTCATTTAATCCATCCATACATTCTATACAATATACTACTCGGATAGATGCACCTATTAATTCCTAGGATGTATCTAGTGAGTTTTGGGTGTATCTTGTATAGTATAAATAAGACATTCTTTGACCATGGAAGAACATACAAGAAACACATTTGAATAAGATATCTTCTACATTCTCCTCCTATACATTTTGTCTCTATTACTATATTGTTCTAATTTGGTCTCATTTCTTAACAAGATCTGAAATTTATAAAAATTTTAAGTTTAGCCACTTCAAAATCAGTTTCCTACATATGCAATCGAAGTTACAAAATTTCACGTTCAAAATTATATTTGCCTGAAGTTGGCTTGCCAAGACCTAACTTCCTACATGTGACTAACTTTGGTTTACGAATGTCAAACTTGAGACATGCACCTAAAGTTTGCTTTGTCAAAGCCAAACTTTTGACATGTGCGCCTAAAGTTTATCTTGCCAATGCCAAATTTTCGACATATATGATCCTGATTCGACATTAGAAGTATATTGCTGAAGCTTGAATTTCCAATTTCTGGATTCTTAAGACATATGTTTGAAAAAGAGAGTAGTTTTTCTAAAGTTTGAACTACCAATATTATTACTGCCAATGTTTTTTAGTTTTTTCAACAATACCCCTTAATTTAAACTCAACTTTCTGAAGACTCACTTCTTCAACCTTGCAGCAATGGGGGTTTGCTCATGTTTTTAAGTTTTCCCAACGACACCGACTTGGTTTAAACTTACTTTCCATATTTAAAATTCAAGATCCACTTTTTCAAGTTTGCAATAATGGTGTCACGACCCAAAAATCTAACATAGAAATAGATAATCCAAGTGAAAGATCAAAACAACAACAATACTAATAATTGAATTCTATACAACTTTCTTATGACTAGTAGTTGTTTAATCGAAAAATAGATTTATCAGTCAAATTTTATATTTAGAAGAAAATGGGTTACTAATAACCAAGTTTTAGTTTACTTTCACAGTCATCTTTTGGAAATATAACTAAGGTAATAGAGAAAATTATCAAAGAGACATAAGGAATGAATCAACCATCAATCCCTAAAATCAAGGTTGGAAACATTGATTAAGCAGAAAATAATGAAATGTATTTCACTAGTAATTGTAATCTGTCTTTACAATTGAAATTATTTATCCTTATATAGGAGCATAAAATCATTACGGTTTTCACAACTAATTTGGATTCATTATGGGCATTAATTGTATTGATTGCCCATTATCATGGATAACTGTAACTGACCTATTTATGGCTATAGATTCATTATAACTTCTCGATTCCCCTTCCTTATCTAATTCTGGTTCGTGTATCTTCCCCTGCTTTTAACCTTTATTCATTTTGCTCATGCCTTGTAACGACCCGACCGTCCGTTTTGAGCTCTAACGTGTCGTTCAGTAGTTTGAGGTTATGAGCAGCTCCATTTCAGGTATTATGACCCGTAAGCGTGGACATAGTCGAGTTTTATAAAGTTTAGATTTAATTTGGAAAGAAATTCTCATTTCAGAAGTCTTAAGTTGGAGAAATTGACTAAGGTTGGAATTTTGAGTAAACGACCTCCGAATCAGGATTAGAAGGTTTATGCAGGTTCGTATGATGATTTTTGACTTGGGCGTATGCCCGGATCAGGTTTTGGATAATCGGGGAGCGTTTCGGCGTATATTGTGGAAGTCAGCATTTTGAAGAAAGTTTCCTAAGTTTGGCTTGAAGCGCATTTAAGTGATATTGATGTCCGTTTGGGATTCCAAGCTAGGGAATAGCTCTGTATGGTGATTCTAGAGTTGGGAGCGCAATCGGGAGAATTCGGATGTCTGTAGGTCATTTTGAAGTCATTTGGCTAAAGATAGAAATCTGAAGGTTTTTGAGAAATCCGACCGGAAGTGGAAATTTTGATATCAGGGTCGGAATGTGATTCCGGAAGTTGGAGCAGGTCCGTAATGTCGAATATGACTTGTATGCAAAATTTGAGGTCAATCGGACGTGATTTGATGGGTTTCGACATCGAATGTGGAAGTTTGAAATTTCAAGTTCTTAATGTTTGAAGTTTAGAGCGATTCGTAATTTTGATGTTGTTTGATGGGGATCTGAGGCCTCGAGCAAGTCAGCACTATGTTTTAAAATAGGTTGGTGTAATTGGACGGGGTCCCGGGAGCCTCGGGTGGATTCCGGGTGGTTAATGGATCAAGTTTGGAGTTTGAATAAGGCTAAGGTTGATGTCATCTGGTGTGACCGCACCTGCGAAGCTTGGTCCGCAGGTGCGAAAGTTTGCTGGTTTGGGAGGGGGCGCAGGTGCGAGGGATTTTCTGCACCTGCGAAGCCGCAAATGTGGACAATGAGCGCAGGTGCGAAGTTTGGCTTGAGCTGAGGAAAACCGCAGGTGCGGAAGTTTGGGCGCACCTGCGGAATTGCGATTAATAGAGGTGGATCGCAGGTGCGAAAAATGGCCAGGGAAGAATGTTTTAAAACCGAGATTTGTTGGCCATTTCTCCCATTTTCTTTTGGTGTGGGGCGATTTGGAGGGGCTTCAAGAGAGGATTTTCTTTATGCAATGAGAATTCGTAGGAAAATTGGGAAATCTTGAAGAAAACCTAGAAATTTGTATTTGGATTTTAACCACGACTTTGAGCATGGAATTTAGAGTAAATTGTATATTTAAGTTAGTAACGCTATGGGTAGAATATATCTTCAACAAATTTCGGATTCCGGGCACGTGGGCCCGAGGGAATTTTGGTCGATTCACTTAGCGGGATTGGGAAATTATATAATTTGGACTAATTAAGTATGTGCTACTATCTGCGGCGGTTACGTACGCACGAGGTGACGGGAGTCCGTGCGTAGCTACTATTATGCCATGTCCGGGTAGTCTACGACCCACTAGCACGCCTTACCTGTTTTACCTGTGATCTTGCCTGTAATATCAGACTGCTAATTTAATCGAAATAGTAATTGAATATCTAAGGAAGACTAGGGTTCATTTTTAATCATCTAGAAAGAGAATTGATTTCCTTCGTGGGAAATTGTATTTCGGATAAGGTTATATTATTAAATATTATAAAAACTTGGCAAATGAATTTCGAGAAAAGGATTTAAATACTATTTTGTGGTTTTCAAAAGAGAAATTTGTCATTTACTTGAGTATTTGTTTTCCCGACGTATTCGGGGTGGACTGTTGATTGTGCATGACTGCATGTGACCGCTTCACAATTTACATTCCGCGAGCGGAGTGTTATTTCCCCCACTCTCATGAGAGCGGGCCGTACGCCACTGCGAGATTGAAAGAAATATTATGGTTCGGGTCGTTCGACCCTCGGCAGTGCACAGAGATGATTATTATGATGGCTCAGGCCAGTTGTCCTTATCACGCATGCGCATGCTAAATTGTTAAATGTTTTTCCTGGATTTTGAAGTGATAAGATATTTGGGGGAAAATAAAGAAGTAATTGTTTATTTAGGATATTTGGGGTAAAACAAAGAAGAAATTGTTTATTTAAGATATTTGGGGGAAAATAAAGAAGTAATTGTTTATTTAGGATATTTGGGGTAAAACAAAGAAGAAATTGTTTATTTAAGATATTTGGGGGAAAATGAGGAAGTAGTAACTGTCTATTTACTTGAATTTCAGTGCCTTATATATTTGCTGCTTTACTACCTTTACATGCCTACCATTTCAATCATATTCTGTTAAATTAATTTTTTGGACCTTAGTGAGTGTCTAATTCGACCTCTCGTCACTACCTCTCTGAGGTTAGGCGGGCGACTTACTGAGTACACGTTGTTTTTGTACTCATGCTACACTTGTTGTGCATTTTTATTGCACAGGTACTCTCATAGTGGTGTGGCTGGTTGGAGACTTAGGCGAGCTGCATCATCCGGAGGCGTTCCGCAGCTGACAGAATTTCCTCATATTGTATGGATTTCCAGTTTAAATTCCTTGTCCAATTTGTATTTCGGACGAGCTTGTAGTATTTGTGAAATTCTTAGAATTTGCTCATGTACTTGTTACACCGGGTTCTGGGATGTGTTGGGATATATTTGCTAAATGGAATATTTAAACCATTGTATTTACTTAACGGATTTTATTTATTTATTATGTAATAAAGTGAAAGGTAATGATTTTCATAAATGCTAAAACAGGAAATTTAACTTAACTATTTAATGATTGGCTTGCCTGACAATGACGTCCGGCGCCATCACGACCTTATGGATTTTGGGTCGTGACAACATGGTATCAGACCACTAGGTTCCCTTAGGTCTCACGAGTCATGAGCAAGTCTAGTAGAGTCTTGCGGAACCGTACGGAGACGTCTGTTCTTATCTTCGAGAGGCTACAGGGCTGTTAGGATTACTTCCCTTCTTGATTCCTCATCATGCGATTTGATTTCCTTTAAGGCTTATGCCTATGTTTCCTCCTACTCAATCTTATACATCGCTAGAGTTGGGAGCGCGATCGGAAGAGAATTCGGATGTTCGTAGGTCATTTTGAAGTCATTTGGCTAAAGATAGGAATTTGAAAGTTTTTGAGAAATCCGACCAGAAGTGAAAATTTTGATATCAGGGTCGGAATGCGATTCCCANAGTGCGATCCGTGGTTTCGATGTTGTTTGATGTGAATTGAGGCCTCGATCAAGTCCACATTATGTTTTGGAACAGGTTGGTGTAATTGGACGGGGTCCCGGGGGCCTTGGGTGGATTCCGGGTGATTAACGGATCAAGATTGGAGTTTGAAGAAGTGCTGAGATTGCTATCATCTGGTGTGACCGCACCTGCGAGGATTTGGCCACAAGTGCGGAGCCGCAAATGCGGACAATTGGGCGCAGGTGCGAGTTTTGGCAGGAGCTGAGGAAGCCGCAGGTGCGGGACTTTGGGCGCACCTGCAGGATTGCATGTGCGGAAATGAGGCATGGGCAGAATGTTTTAAAACAGGAATTTTTTCATTTCTTCTCCCATTTTCATTTGGTATGGGCGATTTTGGGGAGCTTCCAGGAGGAATTTTCGTCAAATATCACTAGGTAAGTAATTTATTCATGTTTATAAGTTAAATACAAGGTTTATGCATGGAATTAGACATGGACATTAGTAGGAAATTGAGATTTTTGGAGGAAAAACCTAGAAATTTTAATTTGGATTTTTACCACGAATTTGAGCATGGAATTTAGAGTAAATTGTATATTTGAGATAGTAAGGCCATGGGGGCTACGTACGCATGAAGTGAAGAGGGTCCGTGCGTAGCTACTATTATGCTTATGTCCGGGTAGTATAGGACCTACTAGCATGCCTTACGTGTTGTAAATGTGATCCTGCCAATAATATTAGACTGGTAATGCTATTGAATTTGTAATTTACTTCCTAAGAAGGCTAGAGTGTACCTTCCTTAATCATTTAGAAAGAGAATTGACTCCTCCGTGGATAATTGTATTCCTGATAAGGTTATATTATTGAATATTATTAAACTTGGCAAATCAATTTCGAGAAAAATTTTTAAATACTATTTTTGTGACTTTTTAAAAGAGAAATTTGTCATTTACTTGAGTATTTGTTTTCCCGATGAAGTCGGGGTGGACTGTTGATTTGCATGAGATGCATGTGACCGCTTCGCAATTTACATTCCGCGAGCGAAGTTTTATTTCCCCCACTCTCATGGGAGCGGGTCGTACGCCACGGCGAGATTGAAAAATATATTATGGTTCTGGTCGTTCGACCCTCGGCAGTTCATAGATATGATTATTATGATGGCTCAGGCCGGTTGTCCTTATCCCGTATGCGCATGCTAAAT
>MDKI01213864.1:0-67132 GCA_005239505.1 Nicotiana paniculata | reverse complement strand
TAAAAGGGTGTATAAATGTCAAAAATACGCTCAAGAGTCGAAAAGGAGTGACCCAGGCCATAGCCGGGCGTTTTTCCCCTAAAGCCTAGCCTGCCCAGGCTATAGTGGGGCGTTAGAGCCCAAACACCTGGCCTACCCACGATATAGCTGGGTGTTTGGGGTTTAACGCCGGGGGTCCCTGGCCCGGTCAATTATGAGTTTTGAAGGTTTTAAGTGTTTCCCGACTTGAATAGAAGTCTCCTACACGTTTAGGGTTTATCCCAAACATATAAATAGACCCAAAAACACAACTTTGGGAGATGGCATGAAGGAATATTAACCTCGTCGATCAATAAACCAGATAAATATTAGACGATTTAAGTGGAAAACTCAACAGGATTGTTTACTAACCCATAGCTGTAGAATATCGGCTCTTATTGAATTCGTGTCTACTTTCGCCAATTTGTTTCCTTAATTTCATAGTTTACTATTCTAGATTAATTTTATTTAAATATTCATACTTTATTATTCGCTTCAATAGATTAATTGTTTGGGTTTAATAGTTGATAGTTAATCACAAGTCCCTGTGGGTACTATAGCTGGACTTACAATCCTATATTACCTGTCGACCACGTATACTTGCGTGTGCGTTTGGGACTAACAAAAGACCCATAAAATTTCAAGTCTAAAAACAATGCCCGAATGGGTCCCCATGTGGATATAACTTTAGAAATTCTTAAAACGTAACCTTGTGGAGTAAAAAGTACCCCGGGACATAAAAGACAAAAGTTTCCAGAATTGTCCAGATTTGCGATCCACTATGCGATCCCAGATCAGGTATGCAGACCGCATAGTGCATCGCATTTTGGGAATGCGGACCGCATAGCTGTCTCATCCTTGCACCTCCATTTGTGCGGAGGAGGTTATGCGACGCACTATGCGGTCGCATAACAGGTATGTGGACCGCATAATTGTCGCATGCCTGGGCAGTCCGGTTTCCATTTTGGCCCATTTGAGGGCCATTTATGGGACATGAATGCGGACCGCATAGAAGGAATGAGAACGCATTCCTGACCGCATTTTCTGCTTCGGGGCTTCTAATTTCTAATTCTAAAACCCGACCCCCAGTTTTATAAAACACCCCTCCCCTTCATTTTTAACAGCTAACTGACTAAAATAGAGAGAAGTGAGAGTGGGTTCTAGTGAGAGAAGTCCTCATCTTCCGCAAGTCGGTCTTCCATCTCTACTCAGACCTCGAATTAATCGAGTAGTCGTCATCTTCTTCACCATACGAGGTAATTCTTAACCCTATTTCCCCAAATTGTTAGATTGTTGTTAGAATAGGACACACATAGGTTGGTTCTTGAAGATGAGAGCTAAGACCTTGCATGCATGTGAATAATCTTCTATAATCTAGCAAAGGGAAGTAGGCTAGGGCAACCTTTCACCATAAAGGGGGCTAGTTAATCTAAAGGACCACATTGTATTTGATAAAATGCTCAAATGAGTTCAAGGTTCCTAACTCTATGTTTGAATGTGTCACATTGTAAATTAGATTGAAGGCGTTAGAAGGTCCGGTGATTTTGGATAGAAATTATAGAGAAATTCCAAGTCGAGGTATGTATGGCTAACACTAATCCTCATTGGATAAACCCATAGTACCCACTTTCCAGGTATGATTCTCTTGTCGGATATCTATGGAATTTATGTGTTCTATGTGCCTAATTGAGGAATATTTGCTTCTATGTCATTCCATGCTAATACCATATCGTTGTGCTACTTGAGTATATGAGTTGTGATCATTATATTCCTTCTTCTACTATGTGTGTGATCCTTGCATATGATGGGTGTGGTAATTATGAAAGACTAGAATGGTACGAAATATGAATGAAGAGTTGCTATGATATGAAATGTGGGTAAAGAGATGGTAATGATGTGAAATGCGAAACATGAGGTCGAATGGTTGTGAAACATGAATTAATGGAATGGATGGTTATGGAATATGGATTAAAGGATGAATTGTTGTGAAATGTGAATCAAAGGATTCTAATGATATGGAAGACGAATCAAAGAACAATATGTGTTGGGGATCAAAAAGGTTAAAAATGATGTAAGTGATCTAAAACACCCATAATTGTACCAGGAGAATGTCCTAGGGGTAAGAAGGCATATCCGGTCTGGCTGGGATCGGACTCCATGCCGTACACATGGACGACTTGATATTTTGATATGATTATGATTTGATGATGATTATTGTCCTCACTGTTTACAGTTGAGATGGCATAGCCGATCGGGCAGAGATCGGACTCCGTGTGATGTGCACAAGCCACAGTGTTAGCCTAGCCGATCCGGGCAGAGATCGAACTCCGTGAGAACAAACCACGATGGTTATATGTGATGTGATTAATATTCTAACCTCTCCTAGGATGGCTCAGCCGATCAGGCAGAGATCGGACTCCGTGTGACAACGACACAGTGGATCAGTAATAATAATAACAATATGAACTTAAAAGTACATTAACCAAAAGATGGAAAACCGGGATGAGGGATGTGGTAACTCTCGTTTGTGTTTTTCCTTGCCTCGGTGTATTGTTGTATTATGCCTCTATTTGTGTTGACTGTTGATGTTTATTCCTATCTAGAGTAGGTTTGTTCATACATGCTAGTGCTATTCAATGGTACTAACTTCCCTTTTTCCGGGGGCGCTACATCTTTTAAATGGATGTAGGTGGTTCTGTAGCAGGTAGCGCTGATCACCGATAGTGGTGCCTTTCTTTCCATCTCTTCAGCAGTCTTGGTGAACCGCACCTCCTCTCGGGGCTGTGTTTAAATCATGTTGACTCATTTTGTTTATGTCATTCCTTTTGATGTATAGTCGGGGCCTTGTTACCAGGAATTCTATGTATTCTTCTCCGTACTCTTAGAGGCTCCGTAGACACTATGTGGGTTGTATATACATATTTTGGGCAGTAGTTGTATTTACTTGTAATCGTGGACTGAATCGGAAATGTTGTATGTAGCTTGTATCTTATGGGATTACCAAATGCTAAAATGTTAAAAGGAGAAATGAACTTAAGTTGTAAGCCCATGCTTTGATTTAATTTTCTCCTTCATATGGAATATTGTATATCATAAACACGGGGTAACGCGTTATGCAGGAAAGGCAATCCAGGTCTGCTTGACCGGGATCATTTGGTTAGGCACCTGTCTCGTCACCTATATCAAAAGGAAGAAAATGAAAAATGAAAATAAACATGAGTTTCCTCCCAAGAAGCGCCTGATTTAATGTCGCGACACGATGCAGGTTACCATCAATCCCTTGAAATTAATCAACTCCACAACATGGCCATCATCAACCTTGCCAAGATAATGTTTCACCCGGTGACCATTGACTAAAAATACTTCATCATTCTTGTTCTTCAAGTCTAATGCAGCAAAGGGTGTCACATGCATAACTTCAAATGGACCACTCCACTTGTACTTCAACTTTCCCGGAAACATTTGCAACCGAGAATTGAACAATAGCACAAGATCACCTTATTTGACCTTCTTATTCCGGATGTACTTCTCATGGAGATACTTAATCTTGTCCTTGTATAACGGCGAACTTGAATATGCATGGAATTGAAATTCATCAAGCTCGTTCACTTGTTCCACCCTTAAGTTGGCGGCGACATCCCATTCAAGATTAAGCTTCTTCTATGTCCACATAGCCTTGTGCTCAAGTTCCACTGATATGTTACAAACTTTCCCGAACACTAACCGATACGGGGACATACAAATTGGTGTTTTGTAAGCCATCCTATAAGCCCAAAGAGCACCATCAAGTTTCTTCGACCAATCCGTTCGATTGGCATTCACGGTCTTTGACAAAATACTCTTGATCCCGGTTGGAGACTTCAACTTGTCCACTTGCATGAGGGTGATAGGGGGTCGGCACTTTGTGAGTGACATTATACTTTGTGAGTAAAGTATCAAAAGCTTTGATATAAAAGTGCGATCACCATCACTAATAATGGCTCTTGGAGTACAATACCTTGTGAAGATGTTCTTTTTCAAAAATGCCACTACACTCCTAGCTTCATTGTTGGGCAAAGCAACGGCATCAACCCACTTTAACACATAATCCACATCTATCAATATGTGCGTGTTCCCACAAGATTTTACGAACGAACCCATAAAATCAATGCCCACACATCAAAAATGTCAATCTCCAATATGGTGGTGAGGGGCCTCTCATTTTTCATAGAAATCCCACCGCCTCTTAGACATTCACCACAACACTTGACGAGATCGCTAGCGTCCTTGTAAAGAATAGGCCAATAGAATCCTCAACCCAACACATTTGTAGCCGTTCTAGCTCCACCATGGTGACCACCATATGGCAAAGAGTGGAAAGCCTCAAGACTTACCATTTGTTCTTCCTCGAACACATCGTCGAATCACACCATCGGTAGAAATCCGGAAGAGATAAGGCTCATCCCAATAATAGTCAAAGCAATCCCATTTGAGCTTCTTTTTGGTTTGAAGAGAACTCATTCGGTACAAAGACACTCAGAAGATAATTGGCTAAGTCGGCGAACCATGGCATTCCGCTCATAAAAATGGCTAGGGCTTGCTCGTCGAGAAATGAATCATTTATCTCAAAGCCATCATGTGGCCTCCCCTCCTCTTCCAAATGAGAAAAGTGGTCCGCCACTTGGTTTTCACTACCCTTGCGGTCTTGAATCTCTAGGTCAAACTCTTGCAAAAGAAGCACCCACCGCATTAGTATTACTTTAGAATCTTTCTTGCTCATCAAATATCGAAGCGCCGCATGGTCAGTGTCAACAATCACCTTTGTACCCATCAAGTACGGGCGAAACTTCTCCATAGCAAAGACAATAGCAAGGAGCTCTTTTTTGGTCACTGTGTAGTTGACTTGAGCATCATTCATGGTCTTAATAGCATAGTAGACCGGATGGAGGATTTTGTTGATACATTTCCCCAATACCGCTCCAACCGCCACATCACTTGCATCACACATGAGCTCGAAAGGTAAGCTCCAATCTGGTGCAGTGATAATAAGAGTACTAGTCAACTTGAGCTTGAGCAGTTCGAATGCCTTCATACAATCTTCGTTGAAATGGAACTTGGCATCCTTCTCCAAGAGTTTAAACAAGGGTTTTACCACCATAGAAAAGTCCTTGATGAATCGACCATAGAAACCTGCATGACCCAAGAAGATCCTCACTCCCTTCACGGATATAGGGGGAGGGAGTTTGGAGATCACATCAATTTTGGCTTTATCAACCTCAAGACCATGCTTTGGAATTTTGTGGCCAAGGACAATGCCTTCTGACATTTCTCCCAATTCGAACCAAGTTTGTTTCCTCACATCTTTCCAATACCTTGTCCAAGTTGTCCAAGCACTCATCAAAAGAATTATCCACCACGGAAAAATCATCCATGAAAACCTCAATAAAATCCTCCACCATATCGGTGAAGATGACCATCATACACCGTTGAAAAGTTGCCAGTGCATTTCATAACCCAAATGGCATCCGCGAAAATGCAAAAGTGCAATAGGGGCAAGTGAAAATAGTCTTCTCTTGGTCCTCAGGAGCAATAAGAAATTGATTGTAGTCGGAGTATCCATTAAGGAAGCAATAAAAAACACGTCCGGCCAACCTATCAAGCATTTGATCAAGAAATGGAAGCGGAAAATGATCATTCCGAGTGACATTGTTGAGCTTCCTATTGTCCATGCACACTCTCCATCTGGTTATAGTTCTTGTCGGGAACAATTCATTCTTCTCATTTTTTATCACAGTCATTCCCCCTTTCTTTGGGACACATTTCACCAGAGAGGTGCACAAGCTATCGAAATAGGGTAAACAACCCTGTCATCCAACCATTATTTTATCTTCTTCTTCACTACCTCTTGCATTGCTTCATTTAATCTTCTTTGATGTTAAACGGAGGGTTTGAAATCCTCCTCCAAAATAATCTTGTGCATGCAAAAAGGCGGGGCTTATACTCCGAATATCCGACAATGTCCATCCTATAGCTTTCTTCCTCTTCTAAAGCATCGCCAACGTAGAATCTTCCTGCACGTTAGTCAAGCAAGAGGAAAGAATAAAAGGTAAAGTAGAACATGGGCCAAAAAACTCGTACCTGAGATGTTAAGGCAAAGGCTTTAACTCTAAAGTGGGAGGCTCCTCGATTGAGGGCTTTGTTGGAGGAATCTTCCAGTTCTCAAGATCTAAGGACAATTTTTGGGGCTCGTAAGTATAGGACCCCATTCATTGCAAAGCATTTACACATTCCACAAAGCGTTCTTTCTCATCATCATCATCATGATTAAGTAATACGGCTTCCAAGGTATCATCAGCATTCATCATGGCACTAGCATCACCAACAATCACCTTAGTCACTAAGTCCACAAATGATCAAACTTCATTGCTATCGGTTGCCTCATAGATTTGCACACACGGAAAACTACTTTTTCATCGCCCACCCCGAAGGTGAGTTCACCGGCTTCCACATCAACAAGTTCTTTCCCCATGGCAAGGAAAGGTCTCCCCAAAATAATAGGCACCTTATAGTCAACCTTGCAATCAAGGATCACAAAGTCCGCCAGAAGGATGAACTTATCAACATGAACTAACACATCATCTGTAATACCCAATGGTCTTTTCATAGTCCGATCCGCCATTTGCAATCTCATAGATGTGGGTCTTGGTTTCCCAATTCCCAAAGTTTTTAATATCGAGCAGGGAATCAAGTTGATATTTGCCCCCAAATCACATAGAGCTTTGGCAATGTCGTCACTCCCAATAGTGCAAGAGATTGTGAAAGCGCCGGGATCTTCCAATTTCGGATCCATTGAGTGCACAATAGCACTAATTTGATGTGTCATCTTGATAGTCTCACAATTCATTGATCTTTTCTTTGTCACCAAATCCTTCATGAACTTTGCATAACCAGGCATTTGTTCTAATGCCTCAACCAACATCACATTATTGGATAAACTCTTCATCGTGTCAATAAACTTCTTGAATTGGTTCTCACTATTTTTATTTGTGAGCATTTGAGGGTATGGAGGAGGGGGCCTTGGTATTGGTTCCTTGGCCTTTGGCACTACTAGTTCCGATATGTCAATCACGTGCTCCCTAGACGGGTTCACTTTTTCTTGGGTCTCCTCCACACTTTCATGAATATCAATTCCCACTCCTTCATTAGCTCGAACCACATTACTTGGAGTCTCATCTTATTGAACCAACACATTATCATTCATAATTCTTTGTTTATTTGAGGTGGTTACATCTCCACCTCTTCCACTCCTCATGGTTACGGTCATGGCATGTCCCGTGTTGTTCCGACCCTTCGGGTTTACCACCGTATCACTAGGTATTTCCCTTTTAGGAAGAGTGTTTAAAGCTTGAGAGATTTTCCCTAATTGAACTTCCAAATTCCAGATTGAAGTGTTGTGGGATGCTAGTTGAGCATCGAAGTCGGCATTTTTCTCCATCATTTGTTTGAACATATTTTCAATCTGTCCCATCTCATTGTTGGAAGAACTAGAACCTTGAGACAGATATGGATGTGGGTTGCTTCGTTGTTGATACATCAAGGGCCTTTGAAAACCCGACTCCCTATTCTCTTGGTTATTATTGTTCCAACCCCCTTGGTTGTGCCACCCCAATTTCCTTGATTATTCCAATTGCCTTGATTGTTGTTATTCCCCAAATTACCTTGATTTTTGTTACCACCACTCCAATTTCCTTGGTGGCCTTGATTGTACCAATTTCCTTGATTTACCTATGATCGCCAATGTTGTTGATTTTAGCCTTGACAATAGTTGACATATTGCACTTCTTCTTCTTGCTCATTGTACGAATCACCTTGGTCATACCCACTATCATCTTGCACAAATTGTTCCGGACGTGTTTGCACTTGTTGACCTTTTATCCATCTCTTGTTCATCATCATATTCACACCTTCCATAGCATTCACTTGCTTTGGCCCTTGAACTTGTTGAAGGTGACCGTTGGCCAATTAATTTATTGTGGTCATCAACTCGGCAATAGCTTGTCCGTGATCATGTAGTTCCCTGTGTAGGTGAATGACATTTGGGTCACCTTGAGGAACATTGGCTCTACTTTTCCATGCCGATGAGGTATCCGCCATTTCGTTAAAGATTTCACACGCTTCGTCATATGGCGTGGTCATGAAGTTCCAACCGGCATGTTGATTTACCACTCATTGAGTTGTCGTGTTAATCCCCCCGTAGAAGGTTTGTTGGATCATGACCTCGGTCATATCATTATTCGGGCACTGTTTAACCATGGTACGATATCTTTCCCAAATCTCGTGCAATGGCTCATTAGGTTCTTGCTTGAACACAAGAATCTCATCCCGAAGTGTAGCCATATTCCGCGGAGAAAATAATTTGGCAATGAATTTTTCCACCAACTCATCCCATGTATGGATGGAATGATTGGCTAGTATCTCTAACCAGTCCAATGCCTTTCCCCGTAGAGAGAAGGGAAATAGCCTCAACCGCAGAGCATTCTCGTAAACATTGGTTTGTTTGCTCCCCCAACAAGTATCCACGAACCCTTTGAGATGCTTGTAAGCATTTTGACTAAGAGCCCCGATGAAGAATCCCCACTGCTCAAGTAGTGTAAGCATCACATTGGTGATTCGGAAGTTTCCTTCCCTAATGCGGGGCGGGACTATAGCACTTGCATCACCCTCATTCGGCAGCACCCGGTGCTCTGTCGCTCTTGGTGGAGGTGGGGGGATGGAAATATTATCATGAGGCGGTCGGTCTCGCCTATTTGCTTGAGGTTCAGGAAGAACCTCATCACCTTGATCATCATCAACATCCGCCCCAATGGAAAATTCTCGAGGGGCTCATTGTTGAGAGCCATTTTTGTACCTATAATCAATTCAAAAAGAAAATTAGTAACTTGGAAGGAAAATAACACAAATCGCACACAAATCAAGATATATAACTAAATTCGTTTTGGTCCACGGCAATGACACCAAAATTTGATGTCGCCCAAACTCACACCACTAATTTAGGTTGTGAGGCGGTCGAAGCAATAATAAAAACCCAACGCGAGTCGGGGTCGAATCCACAGGGAGCTTAATGTGGGATTAAGTGTATACCTAGTGTGAATGTACCACGTGCTTCAGATTGCAGTTCCACATATTCATTTGTTGTTTCTACTTCTACTTTTATGTTATTGATTGCAATTGTAATGCTAAGAGACAATGTTTTTGGTTTTGATTTTTTTTCAAATTATAGAAGAACTATGGTTGCGACTTCTGCCTAGTTGGTTACCTAACATGTTCATAGCATTAGGGCATGTTTGGTTGATTGGTATACGATATAGAAGTCACACACAATTACTCACTCTATACCTCTCGGTAGTTTGAGCGATATTGCCCAATTTGTCTTTCTAAATGCCAAATGCGTATTTCATGAAACAAGTGATAAATGCTCTAGTAGGGTCTTACTATCTCTAGGCTCGACCCTTTAATTGAAGCTATCAATTTCTTGAGTTCACCCCAATTCCTAGTTAGCCAATTTTTCCTACACTCGGTCTCTCTTTCTCAAGTAGAGAATAAGTCACTCAGACATGAACCAATATTTGCAACCATCAATTCTCAAATTAAAGCAAGAACTAGGCTAAATATTATAAACCCAATCATAAATAAGCCCTAAATATATTACCAATTAAGTACCCATCTATGGTTGGGCCACAACCATCGCTAAGGGTTTAGCTACTCATGGAAAATGAAGAAATTAAAGAACAAACTAAGATAAAATTCATAATACTTGATTAAGGAAAGAAAATCTAATGTTTAAAAGCTAAACTAGTAAAAATTTACCAAATACAATAAATAAAAACGGCTCAGGTGCACCAAAATTACAAACTTGACCTAAAAATGATAAAAAGATCTATTTATACCCAGCTGAAAATATCTGACAAAATTGCTCCTGCGGAGGTTGTGCGGCCGCACAATTCTCTTTGCGGTCCGCACTTTGAGACTCACTGCTTAAGTGGTCTTTCTGCGGTCGCAAAAAATTGGGATGCGGCCGCACTTCCTCAAATTGTGCAGACCACACATTTTTTAGTGCGGCCGCACACTTGAACTTGGACTGGAGCAGGCCTTCTTTCTGCGGACCGCACAATTATGAGTGCAACTGCACTTTCGCATCCTGCAGCCGCACGATAATAGTGCGGTCTGCACATCTTCAAGATCCCAACATACATGTTCTCTGAATCAAGTCTTCTGAGACCGCACAACAATTGTGCACTCCACACTATGTGAAGAAATTTCAACAGTGTCTCTTCAGAGTTTGCAGCCGTACACTGTATTGTGTGGTCTGCACTGTGGAACTTATTGCCTTGTTTTGGTCCTTGTCCAATTTTTCTCCTTTTTGAGTTGATTTTCACTTCTTTGGCTCGTTTTTAAATATTTATGCAAGAAAGCACATTTCATTAGTTATCGGGAATACCTTTAAGCATTTTTGAGCTGAAAAGCAAGTAAAAGAAAACAAATAAGCAGTTAAAATCCATACTTATCAACTGTGCCGCAACAAAACTAGATATGTCAGAAAGCTTTGAAGTAGCTGTCTGCGTCCATTTGTTGAGACTCGCCAATGTCTAGGAGACTCGCAGAGTAGATAATGGAGATGTAGGCATGGGCACAGCCTCAGAGCTATAGGACGGGCTGCCCTAAGGGCTATGGTAGGACCTAAAGATGGTGGCGGAGGCATAGCAGCAACGCTAGAAGAGGGATCAACAGAGGTAGATAGAATGTCAGGTGTCTCACTAACTACCACTATGGGCTCATCAGGCTGGCCTATGGTGGTAGAAGGATGAGCTCTCCTCTTTAAGTTTGTCGCATCCATCAATGAATAACAGTCAAATCGCTTATTAAGCTTCACCTTGGTGTCATTTGATCTTGGCTCTACCTTTGCATCAGTGAGGTCCTCTATGATAATGTCGGGATAAGGGTAGGTCGTGTTGGTCTACTGTGCTACCAATGAAATGTTGGCCGATATCACGTCACCCATATTAATTGGGTACCCAGCCATGATAGAATCCACAAGGACACCACATAGAAGAGGCAAGTGAGTCTCATTCTGGCAAGGATCAAGTAAGCTACACACAAAAGTTTGCCATCCCTTCACCTCAAAGCTCAAAGTGTCCCGCTGAATGAGAACCCCATCAGTGATCCATGGTGGTGGTGGCCCTTGTTATGATAGGATCTCCGCTATCCATGGTTGGCTTTCTTGTTTCATAGCACATTTCTCTAGATATTTCTTTGGCTCCAAGTCGTCAAACCCCAAGTGCGCGTATGATGTGTGCTGATCAAACCTCACTTTGAGGTTGCATACTTTAGTCACCTTCGAGCCTTCTTGATGTGAGAAACATTTGCATAGAACTCTTGGACTAGGTACTCCTTGGCTTCTTCAACTCTCTCAGTAAAACACATCCAACCTTTTCTTACGCTGAACTGCCTCAACACTGACAATCCAAGTCGATCTGATCCATTCGTTTGTAGAGCTATTTACTCAATCACAGACATATCTGGATGGTTGTATCTATCCAAATCCTTCAATAGAAACTTAAGTGTCAAGGATCTTGATGGCTACCACATACAGAAGTCAGTGAAGCCATCCAAGCTAAGAAACATATCCTCCCATATCTCATTTTTTCTTCAATCTCTCCACACCCATGGATGTACCATCTCCCTCTCTACCATCATCAGGGATATACTATACAGTTTGTGCATCTGTGTCTGGGGCACCTACTGTCTTAGAGGTTTGGGTAGCACTTTACAACCCCTCAGAAGTGCTTTGATATCAAGAGGCCGCACTCATGTCATAAAACATGAGAGGCCCAGAAGCCCCTCTTTAAAGGCATTGTGAAGGCCGTTTTGCAGCCGCTGAATACATATGTGGTCTACATATTTTTGAGAGCAGAATATCTAATATTTTTGCGGTCCAAACAATTGAAGTTAGATCACAAAAGCTCTTGCTTCATCAGGTTACCCAAAACACCAAAACTGTGGACCGCAAATTCAAGTGTCGGCGCAGATTTCAAAAATAACAAACAAGCTCTCTTTTTTTACTTAGATTTTGAATTTACTTGTACAAATAGACATGGAAACATGGTATAAACATGAAATCTCACTGATGCAACCCATTTTAGCATGTATTATTAACTACCTAGTTCAAATCTACCCCACACGACACATGCATAAACTCCAATAACATATGGCCTAAAAAGAAAAGAAAACTTCAAAAATTAAAATAATACAAAAATTTAGCATGAAATGAAGCATACCAGAGAGAGTGAGTGAAATGGGTGTATAAGCACATGTAGGTGTGTGTCTGGGACAGTGAATATCTCTTAGGAAATTTGCATAGTAATAGTGATTGTGAGAAGAGTGAAAAGTGTATAGTGAACTCAATATTTCTATTTATTCTAAGATTTCTAAGAGGGAAAAGGGGTCGAGTGAAGCCGCAGATTTTCATGTGCGGTCCGCACTTTTGCACCTAGGCCTGCCCACTCTGAACTTCATGTGCGATCCGTATATTTTTGGGTGAAACCGCACAAAATCGTCTTGCGGCCGCATATTTTCCAAGAACTGACAGACTCCAACTTCGGAGATTTCACATTTTCACACTTTTGCAAGCTTCCAATTGTGCAGTTTGCATGTCAAGTGTGCTGCCGCAAATGTCCTTCTGCTCTAGCACATAGAATTTTGTGATCCGCACAGGTACAGTGCGGTCCGCAGATCCTTCAACACTTTGCCATTTTTTAGTTCACCTATCTTGCAAGTCACGCTCAACCATGTAGAGCACTTGAAATCAAGTTGTAACACAAATAACATCTAACTACAAAGAAAAAAGAAAAGCGTCTGATCTAATGTTGCGACACAACACAAAATACCCTCAAGTGAAGTAAATGACGACCACCACGTGGTTATCTCCATCTTTGACCAAGTAGTGCTTCACCCGGTGACCATTGACTCAGGATAATTCGTTATTTATGTTCTTTATGTCTAATGCACCAAATGGTGTCACACCAAAAATTTCAAATGGACCACTCCACTTGGCTTTAGCTTCCCGAGAATTATTCTCAACCTTGAGTTAAACAATAATACAAGATCCCCCACCTTGAACTCTTTGTTCCAAATGTATTTGTCATGAATATATTTCATCTTTTCTTTGTACAAGGATGAACTCGCATAAGCATGGTACCAGAACTCATCCAATTAATTCAAATGTGTAACCCGCAAGTTAGCGGTTATATCCCAATCAAGATTCAACTTCTTTAGAGCCCACATTGCTTTGTGCTCTAGTTCCACCGAAAAATGACAAGCTTTACCAAACACCAATCGACATGGAGACATCCTGATAGATGTTTTATAAGCCGTCTGATAAGCCCATTATGCATCATCAAGCTTCTTGGAACAATCCATCCAATTAACATTCACTATTTTAGACAAAATACTCTCTATCTCCCAATTGGAGACTTCCACTTGCCCACTAGCTTGTAGATGATAGGGAGTCGTGACCTAGTGAGTAACACCATACTTGCTAAGAAAAGTGTCAAAAGCTTTGTTTCAAAAGTGTGACCCCCATCACTTATGATTGCACGTGGAATACCAAATCTTGTAAACATATTCTTCTTCAAGAAAGCCAAAATACTTCTTGCCTAATTATTGGTTAAAGTCATGGCCTCAACCCATTTGGACACATAATCCACCGCGACCAAGATGTAGGTGTTTGCACAAGAGCTCACAAAAAGTCCCATGAAGTCAATGCTCCAAACATCGAAAATATCAATCTCCAAGATGGTTATGAGAGAAATTTCATTTTTTTTTTGAGATTCCACCGGCCCGTTGACATTCATCACATCTTTTCACCAAATCACTAGCATCATTGTAAAGAGTAGGCCAATAGAAACCACAACTAAGCAATTTGGCCGTCGTTCTTGCTCCACCATGATGACCACCATTAGGTGAAGAATGACAAGCCCCAAATATCACCTTGCTCTTCGTACGATACACACCTCCTAATAACCCCATCCGTATAAATCTGGAAAAAGTAAGGTTCACCCCAATATAAATCTTGTCAATCTCTTTTGAGATTTATCCTTTGGTTTGAAGAGAACTCATTCGGATTGATTCCACTCAAAAGAAAATTTTCCAAAATCGCAAACCATGGCACCTCTTTCATATAAGTTTCAAAACTTGCTCATCGGGAAAGGAGTCATTGATTTCAAGGCCATCACCTCCTCCTCTAAATGAGACAAATGGCCTGCCACTTGATTTTCACCACCTTTCTTATCTTAAATATCAATATAAAATTCTTGAAACAAGAGCACCCATATCATCAACCAAACTTTAGAATCCTTTTTGCTCATAAGTAACGAAGCGCTGCATGGTCCGTGTGGAGAATAACTTTGGCACCCATCAAGTACGGGCGAAACTTCTCAATTGGAAACACAATAGCAAAGAGCGCTTTCTCCGTAACGTATAATTGACTTGGGGCCTATTCATGGTCTTACTAGCCCAAATGGAAAATCTTGTTGATACATTGCCCTAAAATAGCCCCAACCACTACATCACTTGCATCACACATGAGTTCAAAAGGCATACTCCAAAATTTGGAGCGGTAATGATAGGAGTAGTTGTCAACTTGAGATTCAAAAATTCAAACGCTCTCATGAAATCATCATTGAAATTGAAATTTGCATCCTTCTTGAGGAGCTTTCTCTATGGGTTCACCACTTTAGAAAAATCTTTGATAACATACCGGTAAAAACCTGCATGGCCTAGAAACCTCTGCAGACCCCACCCAAGTTGGGGGTGGAAGCTTAGAAATCACCTTGATCTTTTCCTGGTAAACATAAATTCCATTCCTTGAGTGTACAATACCCACCTGAACTATGAAATGGTATTTCTCCCAATTAAGTACCAAGTTGGTCTTTTCACATCCAGTCAACACCGAGAAGTCATCCATGAAAACATCAAGATATTCCTCCACCATGTCTATAAAAATAGCCATCATACACTGTTGCAAAGTTGGCGGTGCATTGCACAAACCAAATGACATCTTATTGAAAGGAAAAGTACCATAATGACATGTAAATTTTGTTTTCTCTTGCTCTTATGGAGCAATTAGAATTTTGTTGTAGCTGGAGTACCCATCAAGAAATCAATAGAAAGAACGGCCGGCCAATCTATCGAATTTGATCTAATAAAGTAAGTGGAAAGTGATCCTTACTTGTCACTTTGTTGGGCTTGCGATAATCAAAACAAACACTCCAACCGGTCACCATTATTGTAAGAATCAATTCATTCTTATCATTGGTAACCGCCGTGATGCCCATATTTATTTGGGACACCTTGAAACGGATAGGTCCATGCAATACCGGATATGGGGTAGACAACCCCGGCATCCAACCACTTGACAATCTCCTTCTTGAGAACTTCTTGCATAGCCTCATTGAGTCTACTTTGATGTTCAATGGATGGTTTAGTACCATCCTCCAACTTGATCTTATGCATGCAAAAGGCAAGGCTTCCTCTTTTGTAACACCGCCTAGATTAAATTAACCCGTACGTTAGTCAAACAAAAGGAAAGAATAATTGCTAAAGTATAACAAGGTCCAAGTAATTCATATCGAAGGTGTGGAGGCAAAGGCTTTAACTCCAAAGTTGGTGGCTCTTCAATAGAAGACTTTGTAGGATGAGTCTTCCTATTTTCATGATCCAAAAATAATTTCCGGGGTGCATAGTTGTAGGACCCCATTCCTTGCAAAGAGTTCACGCATTCCATGAAACCATCCATAGTAGCGATTGTATCATCAATAATAACATCGGTCACCAAGTCAAAAAAAGAACACGCCTTGTTGCTATTTTGTTGCAGCATGGCTTTTCATACATGGAATACCACTTTTTCATCAAGAACCCGTAAAGTGAGTTCTCCAGCTTCTACATCATAAAGATCCTTACCCATAGCAAGGAAAGGTCTCCGAAGAAGGATTGGCACTACACACTCCACTTCACAATCTAGAATGACAAAGTCCGCTAGAAGAATGAATTTATCAACCCAGACCAAAACATCTTCAATCAAACTCAACGACCTTTTCATGGTGCGATCGGCCATTTGCAATCTCATAGAAGTGGGCCTTTATTGCCAAACCTCCAATGCCTTGAAAACCGAATAGTACATCAAATTTATACTTTGCCCAAGATCACAAACAACTTTATCAAACTCGACACTTCAAATTGTACACGGAATCGTGGAAGCACCGGGATCCTCCAACTTAGGAGCCATTGAATGAACAATCACACTCACTTGATGAGTGGCTTTGATAGTCTAAAATTCATCGACCTCTTCTTTGTTACAAAATCTTTCACAAACTTTGCATAACGGTGTCCAAAGATTCTACCAATGGCACATTGATTGAGAGACTCCTCATCATTTGAATGAACTTCTTGAATTGATTCTCACAATTTTTCTTGGAAAGTCTTTGAAGGGATGGAGGCGAACAGTTAGGAAATGGTTCATTTTCCTTTTGCACTACTAGTTCCGGTATGTCAATGATGTGTTCCTTGGATGGGTTCACCTCCTCTTAAGTCACTTCCACACTATCATCAATATCAATCCGAACTTCCTCATTTGCTTGAACCTCATTGTTTGGGATCTCTTATTCTTTCATCACTTGGTCATAATCAACGTGTCTCCTTTCGCTTGAGGTGGATGCATTCCCACCTATTCCACTTCACGTGATAACTTCCCTAGCATGCCCTATATTGTTGCCACCCTTTAGGTTCACCATCGTGTCACTTGGTAGTGCCCTATATTGATGTGTTATGGGAGTTAAGGTGGGCATTCAAAACGGCATTCTTTTTTATCATTTTCTTGAACATATTCTCAATACATCCCATTTCATTATTTGAAGAACTTTAACTATGGGAAGGATAACGAGGTGGGTTGCTCGGTTGTTGATACATTGTGGACTTTGAAACACCGACCCTCGATTGCCTTGATTGTTACCCCAACCACCTTGGTTTTTGCTTCCCAAATTTCCTTGGTTATTCCCACTCCAATTTGCTTGATTGTTGTTGTTATTATTAGAACTCATTGCCATGGTTGTTTTGTGGTCGCCATTGTTGTTGGTCTGGTCCTTGGAAGTTGTTTCTTTGCCTTTGAAAATTATTCACATATTGCACTTCTTCCTCTTGCTCGTTATAAGAATCATCTTGATCAAAAATGCAATCATCTTGCACATAGTTCTCCACTCAGATTTGCATTTTTGGACCATTGGTCCTCTTTTTGTTCACCAAAACATTCACTCCCTCCGAAGCATGAACTTGCTTAGAATCTTGCACTTGATTTAGTTGTTCTTTTGCTAGTTGAGTCATGGTAGTGGTCAATTCGGAAATGGCTTGCCCATGGTCTTGGTATTATTTGTGCATATTTTGGATCATCGTGTGGGACATTAGCCCGAGATTTCCAAGCCGATGACGTCTCCGCCATCTCGTCTAGGACGTAACACATATCCTCATAAGGAATTTCCATAAAGTTGCCACCAACTAGTTTATTAACTACACATAGGTGGGTTGTGTTAATCCCACGATGAAAGTTTTGTTGTAACATGTTTTTCGTCATATTATTGTTGGGACATTCCTTAACCATTTTTCTATACCGCTCCCAAATTTCGTGTAGTGGTTCATTCTGCTCTTGTTTTAATGCCAAGATCTCATCTCGAAGTGTAGCCATGTGCTCGGGAGAGAAAATATTAGCAATGAACATGGTCACCAACTTATCCCAAGTGTGAATGGAATGGTTCGGCAAACGTTCCAACCAATCTAAAGATTTCCTCCGCCGAGAGAAGGGAAAAGGCCTTAGCCTCAATGCATTTTCGGAAACATTAGTTTGCTTGCTCCACCAACATGTATCCACAAAGACCTTCAAATGTTTGTAAGCATTATGGGAAGAAGCCTCGTTGCTCAAGTAGAGTGAGCATCACATTGCTGATTTAAAAGTTGCCCACCCTAATACCGGGAAGGAATATTGCACTAGCATATCATTCATTGGGAAATATTCGATGTTGATCCGCATGTGGTGTATGTGGTGGAGGTGGGAGTGGAATGGGCATGTTCTCATGTGGTACCCAACCTCTCCGATTAGCTTGTGGCACTTGAGTTACCTCATCTACTTGTTCCTACTCGCAGTCCAAGTCCTCCCAAAGGAAAATTTCTGAAGAAATATTATATTTTCACACGAAAGGGAAAGATGATATTGTCACGCCCCAACCTCGGGGAGCGTGACCGGCGCTCGACCGGGTGAACCTGGTTGTGAAATCCTGTTAGACACTTCCTACCCAGCTCGCTTATGACCAAGAGAAGCCGTGTTACCATTGGTTAAATTGTGGAAAGATTATAATCATTAACATTACAAATTCATTTCATTTCGTTTTGCTACATTATAGTAAAGTTCCCAAAATACATATACTTTACGACTTAATGGAACAAGAGTCCAAAACACACAGATAATCCGTCTGACCCTTCAAGCACCCATAGACAACACACATAATGTCAACGAAGCCTCTAAATATACAAAAGATAGTTATAATGATGCCGACAACAAGGCCCCGATGATACCTCAAAACGTGGTAAGAATATACACTAGAGATATAATACATGACCCCGTGATGAAATGGGGATCACCAAGACTATTGAGAAGAGGATGCACCACTAGCTGCGATCAACACTATTTGCTATGGAACCACCTACATCCATTCAAAGATGTAGAGCCCCCGACAAAAGGGACATTAGTAGTGTCGAATAGTACTAGTATGTAAAGCTAAAACACCATCTCTATAGAATGAACAATAATATAGGAAAAAAAGTCATGAGTTCAATAAGATCTACAAATAATGCTAAAGCATCAAGTAAGGGTCACGTAGGTTCTCAACTAATTTCCATCTTATTAGGTTGATAATCTTTAGTTCCCTATGCCACAATCCACAATGCCACCGTGTTCTTACACGGAGTCTGATCTCGACCTGATCAGCTAGGTCATCTCATTTGAGACATCAACCATGTCCACAATTTCAATCTTCATTTCTAGCACAAATGCTACCATGTGTGCGGCATGGCGCCTGATCACGGCCCGATCGGCTAGGCCATCTCATTTGAGACATCATCTTTTCAATCAATCATCTCACTCTATATTTCTTTCCCATCTTCTATTACATTGGCACGAGTGGCCTCATTACTAGGTTGTTCTTTGAACTTGGCCATATTTTACAATTCACGTTTCCCTTTTCATACATTCAGTAACATTATCATCAACACCAATAAGGCCTATCATGTAAGGCATTCAAAAAGAGAATAAGTGGAAGGGTTGATGGATTCAAAAATTGGCAATGATCCCTAACATGAGCATCGAAGGGAGGAAATGAAATGAACAAGAAATAGTGATGTCAAGTCTCTCTAGTCCCCAATAAAAATAAAATGCCTCTAAGAATTGGTAATTGTGAGCTGAGAAATGAATATGTGGAGTGCTTAAAGAAAAGTGTAACAACTTACCTAGATGGTATCCTACTCTAATCCAAAATCCCTTCATTACAACCCGAAAGAAGTCCTACTTTATTTCAAACTGAGTGAGCTTACATTAGTGGTGATCTACATGAGGAGCAAGCCTATGGTACTTGAAGTCGTACTTCAGAAATTTTCTTGTGAGAGAAAGAATGAACCTTTCATGAACTATAAGATTGAGTTCTAACTTTTTAAGTAAGATTGGCAAATGGAAGGTAGAGAATAAGGAGGAAGAGCTTGGAGTCCACCATAACCTACATGATAGAACAAGAGGCCCTGATGAGTAAAATCAAGTCTTGAAGCTCAAATGTCACATTAGAACTATATGTACATGAATATTTGACTTGTCACCTCGTGGATAATGCATGAGTAGTGTGGTTAGTTGTTGGTCCCAACTAAGTAGTAATGGCTCACCAATGACTCGCTAAAATGACCTTTAACTTTGAGGAGGTGGCGCCAAAAGTTGATCCACGTCCAATCCACACTTAATAATGAGTGGAAATACAAGAGTCGCGGTCGATTTCCACATGGATTTTAATATGGGTGTTAGGGGTATACACTTTAAGAGAGCAAATGAAATAACGAAATTGCGCTTCCAAACAAAGGATTTTGTTTTCTACATCTAAATTAACACTAACAATTATAAACTAATGAGAATAAACTAGAAATCGAGTGATTGTTTATGTTGTTTTTACCAAATAGTTAAAAAGCCTAGGGATGTGACCTTCACTTAGGTGTTCATTAGGATGTGACCTTAACCTAGGTGTTCACCTAATGGGGTTAAATACGTTAACACTTTTTTTATTGACTAGGGTGTATTATCGCTCTCAACTCTAAGTTACCCACTCTATAACTCTAAGTGATTTTTCCAAATTTGGCTCTCTCAAGCCCAAATAGGTATCATGCTAAATAGTTGATATGAGCTCGAGTCAGATTTTTCCTATCTCTAGTTCAAACCCTTTAATTAGGCTATTAAAATCCCCAATTAGCCAAACTCTTATTAGCCAAGTTTTCCTAGACTAGGTCTCTCTTTCTCAAGTAAAGACAAAGTCAAAAAGGCATGAATCAATATTTAAAACCATTAATTCTAAAATTAAAGCATAAACAAGGCTAAATAATCAATACCCAATAATAAACAAATATTAAAATAAGTACCCATACGGTTTACACACTAGGGTTGGGTCACAACCCTAGTAAATGTCTGGTTACTTATAGTAGAAAATGAAAAACAAAGAAGAAATACTAATTAAACTCATAATATAAAATTAAAATGATAAACTATGATGTTTTTATCCGAAAATGATCACAAATTTCGTAAAATAGAAAACTACACCGGATACAACTGCTTGAACTTCAAAACTTGACCTAAAAATGTGATTTCCGTCTATTTATAGTGTCACGGCCCCAAAACAAATAGGCCGTGATGGCGCCTATCACGAAACTAGGCCAGCCAACTACTGAGAGTAACACACAAAACAGTTTGTTTAATATCACAAGTCAAAGTAATTCATTTAAGGTTCCTGTTTTAAAGATATAATTAACAACAGTAATACCACAAAATTAAATCTAACAACAACCCAGCACCCAGATACAACTGTCATGAGCATCTAAAGAGATAAATACAATATCTGATAACAAGCCCTTACTAGTGTAATCGGAGAATACTAGAATTCTATGAACTAAGAAAGGAAAGAAGGCCAGCTGGGGACGCCGAACAACTACCTCTATCCTCGAACAAACTCCAAGAAAAGGAGATATCAGCTAACGCTCAGATCTGGTACCTGGATCTGCACACAAAGGTGTAAGGAGTAGCGTGAGTACGCCAACTCAGTAAGTAACCAAAGTAACTAAAGACTTGAGTGCAGTGACGGGCATTTAAAAGTGATAGTTTCATAAAAACATGTGCCAGTGAAAACAAATAGAGTAATCAAAATACTACATTTACCAAATACCTTACAAACTCCAGTTCCCTTTCTAAACTTGCATAATACATTAACTCAACGTTTATTAAAGAGACTCGGTGTAAATGAGTGAGAAACAATGGTCTCACATTTTATAGCCTCTCGGGAACAATATAACTCATACGTAAGGTCCCTCAGTCACTCGTGACTCCTCTATCAGTACCCAATGCTCACACTCAGCACTCTCACTCAATAGGTACCATGTATCCACACAAACTGCTGCGGCGTGCAGCCCGATCCACATAACATATGCTGCGGCGTGCAGTCCGATCCAGATAATATATATATATATATATATATATATATGTTTCGGCGTACAGCCGATCCACATAATAATCGACTGGCTCACTGGGGGTGTACAGACTCCTGGAGGGGCTCCTACAACCCAATCGCTATATTTCTGCGGCGTGCAGCCACTCGGGCAACTCATCTCAACATCACGGGACTCAGCCCCAAATACCTCACAGTATTCTAGAATAGTATGATAATAGTGAAATAGCAACAAGTAATAAACATGATTGAGTTCACAGATTTTCCATCAAAAATAGTGTGAGAATAGTATAAAAATACCCTGGGGTCTAAAGAGATCGGCACAAGGCCCCAAACGTGGCATACTACCCATAATATAATATAAACTTCAAATATATAGGACATATTATGATTTCAAATCAAATACGCGGCATAATAGTCGCCACGGGACGGACCAAGTCACAATCCCTACTGATGCGCGCCCACACGCTCATCACCAAGCATGTGTGTCACCTCATTTACCAAAACAAACTGAAATACCGGGGCTTCATACCCTCAGGCCTAGAGTTACAGTCGTTACTTACCTCAAACGGGCCCGAAAGCTACTTTGCGATGCTCTTGCCTCTCGAATCGGCTCCCAAATGCTCCCAGTCTATCATAATCATATTAATAACATCAAAGTATTCCAGGAAGACGAAACCCATTTTAAAATTATCACAATTGGGCACAAATCCCGAAATTGGCCAAACCCGACCCCTGGGCCCATGTCTCGGAATTCTATAAAAACCACATCACAAGAAGCCTCATCCTTTCCCAAGTCTATACATATAAAATGCATAAAAATCCGACCACAATTTCCCCTTCAATTACTCAATCAAAGTCTCCAACTATCCAAGCCCTAACCCCCAATTTAACACTGATTTCCCCCTTAATTTCACCCTATTTTAGTCCAAAAATCACATAGAAACGAGTTTTAGGTTTAAATATCTTACTTCAACAAAGTCCTCTTGATTTCCTCCTTCAAAACCCTCTCCAAAGCTTCACACTCGCATGAAACTGGTGAAAGAAAGACCAAAATTCGCTAAGGACCCTTTTTATATGATCTGCCCAGGATTTCCGCACCTACAGAACCGCATATGCGATCTCAGGTGCGCACCTGCGCATCTAACTTAAAGTACTATTTTCCGCACGTGTGACTCTGTAGGTGCGACCAAAGTCCCGCACTTGCGACCTCCTTCAACCTGCAAAAAATCCGCCCCTATGCATGTCTCTCCGCTCCTGCGGCCACCCTTCCGTAGGTGCGGCCACACCAGAAACATTCCACCAGTAGCATCAACTGCTATTTTACAACTTAAAATGCCCTGATGGTTATCCGAAATCAACCTGAGCCCCTCGGGACCCCAACCAAAAATTCAAACAAGTCATAAATGATCACCCGAACTTAGTCGAACCCTCGGAACACCCAAAATAACATCGAAACTCCAACTCAACCCATGATTTAAGCCTAAGATTCCTAAAACTTCTGAAAATCACCAACGACGTCGAAACCAACCAAAACACATCCGAATGACTTGAAAATTTACAAACACGTCCAAAATGACACTACGAACCTACTCAAACTCTCGGAATTCCATTCCAACCCCGATAGCCTATTTTCCATTGCCGACCGGAAATCGCTAAAAACTGACTTTTGCCAATTCAAGCCTAACTCTACACCGGACCTCAAAACCACATTCTGAACACACTCCTATGTCCCAAATCACCTAACGAAGCTATCCGAGCCATAAAATCTACATTCCGAGGTCGTTTTCCAATAAGTCAACTACCAGTTGACTTTTTAACTATTAGGCCAATTTAAGAGACTAAGTGCCTCAATTCTCACTACCACCACTCTGAACCCGAACCAACCGACCCAACACATTATAATTAGGTTAAATAACATATCTACGATGAAACAGGGGAAACAGGGCTAATCTCACGGAATGACCGGCCGAATCGTTACATATAGTGTCCCAAAATTCGCTGACAAAAATGTCCTTCAGGAGGTTATGTGGTCGCACAATTCCATGCGTGGTCCGTAGATTGCTTGGTCTAGAAAGGAACTGGATTCTACAGCCGCACAAGTTGATCTTCCGCTACGATGTAGCTTCTATGGCTGCACAATTCTTGTCAGCACTTCAGGCAATGCTTCAGTCTTGATCATTTGCACAGTCTATGAACTTTATCAATTCTTGTCAGTGCGGACCATGTTCTGCGGCCGCAAAATTCATGTGCGGTTCACACTTTTTCTTAAAGTACTGCTAGGCTTCTTCACTAGTTCTGCGGCCGGAGAGGGAATTCTATGGTCAACACTTGTTTTTTGCGGTTACATAATCATCTCTGCGGACCGCTCTTCTTGTGTGTTGCTCCCCTTCGTGCCTTGTGAGTAAGAACACTCCTTTGTTTCGAATTTCTTCATAAGAGCCCAAATTTCCAACATTCCTGTAATTTGTGCACTTTCATTAGTTTTGGGAACATAAATATATACTTTCGGACTAAAAAAAAAGTAAAAATGTACTAATAACTGGTAAAAATCCATACTTATCAACTCTCCCAAACTTAAGTCTTTGCTTGTCCTCAAGCAAATATATTAGTTCCCACCTTCTAAAAGTTAAAGGGATAGTGGTTTTGAATTGTTGATTTATTTTGAAAGAGGTAAGTATCTTGGTTAATCTTGATATGAGGGAATTAGGTTGCGATTGAGCAATTTGATACATGTTATATGTGTTGGGGGCAGAGTATATAGAAGGCGACAAATTTATATGTGTTTTCCAGGGTTAAAGCATGTGGGTAGAATTAGCCTTATTTTTGATTTGTTTGATTCATGTATTATTTTTCCTATGCTTTAGTTAGTTCGGTAAATTACTGGTTTATTACATTCATGCTAGTAATGATAATTAGGTTTTGTTGAGACATTTGGACGCTACAGTTCTTGATATGTTGGTTTACTTATTTGTGCGAATGTTATATGTATTTCTCTCTTGGTGTATTAGGCTTATTCACTCTTCTAGATGTTACTTATGCTTTCTACCTTGTATGGTAATATTTTGTACATATGCTTTGTGAGGAAGAGTGTATTGCACGAAGGGCGATTCAATTCTTGTGAGGAAATAAATTTATGTACAAAGAGTGTTTTTGTGCTTCTTGATATTGTTCTTTTTGCTTGAAGGGTGTTTCTGTTCTTGGTGAGGAAGGGTGATATATGCGCGCGCGCGCGCGCGTGTGTGTACAAAGGGTGTTTTTGTTCTAGTCAGGATGAGAGGTAAATACACAAAGGGTGTTGCCATGCTATTGACATGATATCTTTTACTCATTTATCTTATTATACAGATTCGTCGATTTGACTTTATTATTTCTTCGGGTTATCATTTCATCCTCTTGGATTTCAGTTGTTTAGAAAGGTTTGGTGGTGATTTTTGAGAAGCATGGTCGCCTTTTCTTTTAGATAACCATTTTACTATTTCTCGTTTATTTTCGTTTTTTATCTTTCAATTTATATTGTTATTTCTCTTATTACTTAACTTGTTATTTCTCTTGCTTATTAACTGCACAGTTTTATAAGTAGGTATTTTGTCTTAGCCTCATCACTACCTTGTCGGGGTTAGGCTCGACACTTACTGAGTATATAGGGTCAATTGTACTAACACTGTACTTTTGCATTTCTTGTGTAGATCCCGACCTTGGTCCAAGTGGAATCCCCAGGTGATTAGCTTTGACATCTAGGTGATTCGAGGTTGTGCTGCATCTCCATCCGCAAACTCTAGAGTCGCCTTCATTATCTCTATTAGTGTTTATTTGTACCAAGCATTATTGTATTTCATTTCAGACTCTACATTTAGTATTCCTTAGTGCTCATGTACTCAGTGATACAAGTCTAAGGGATTTGTTTAAACAATATATTGATTTAGAAGTATTATGTGATTTCTGATTGTTTGCCCTTATTTATGATATTATATTAATAATCATTTAGTTCTTGTTTCATTGCTTATTGTAAATGTGTTGTCTTGCCTAGCAAGTAGGTTAGGCTCCATCACGACAACCTGGTTAGAATTTTGGGTCATGAAAGAGTAACTCCCTAAACTCTTAATAATTTGACATAATTTTTTTTGTTTTAGTACTATCCAAAAAATTAACATGTCAACAAACTATAACAACACAATAACATGGCCATCTATGGCACCCTACTATACATATTAGCAAAATAGCTTAATTAACATGTAACGACCAATTGATCATTCTGAGTTCTAGCCTTTTGTTATGTGATTTGAGACCTTGAGTAGCTTCATGTGATTTATTATGACTTTCAAGTATGGTTGGTTTTGATTTCTGAAAGGTTCAGAGGTGATTTGTAAGAGAATATCTTAATTTGGAATCTTTTAGTGGGAAGAGTTGACCAAGGTTTGACTTTTGTATAAATGACTCTGTATTGGTTATTTGAAGGTTTCAATAGATTCATATGATGATTTTGTACTTGTAGGTATGTTTGGTTTTGGTCTCGGGTGGCTTGGGGTTGATTCGGGGCATACAAGTTCATGTCATCATTTGTGAACCACAGGAACTAGAATCGTGATCAAGGTGGTAGTAGTTGGTGGAACTGATCGGTAAATTCCTTTTTATCCTTGAGTCATTCGAGGGCATTTCAATCCTAGCGTAAAATGAAAGGGCTTGTTTGCGACTAGCAATAGTTAGCAAAGGAGAAGGTCGATCATGTCCCACCAATTAGTTAAGCTGGAAGTCCAAAGCTTACTATGGTCGAAAGCGAAGGCGAGGCAAGAACAAGGGTTGAAAGACATTAGAGAAGAACTGAATCTTCTAGTCGAACGTTGGAATTTTGAACTTATGAAAGTTTGAAGATTTTTTATTTGAAGCGCGATTCTTTGTTTTGATTTTGTTATTCGTATTTTGAGACTTTGAATAAGGTATACATGCTTGTAAGGATGGTTTGGATGGGGTCTCGAGGGGCTGGGTGAATTCTGGGGTGGTACAAAATCATTTTGAACTAAGTTGGGATTGTTGGTGTTCTGATATGTTTCGCACAATAGAGAGTATCGCGATCGCGGAGAAGGAATTTAGGGGCAGCATGCCTTGTGTTACGTGATCGCAGATTAAGGTCGTGATGTCATAGTTGTGCTGAGTGGTGAAATGTGGTCGCCTAATGGTGTATGCTCGCGTAGAAGAGAGGGACCAGGCGAGCTTGGCTTTTGCATTCGCATAATGACACTTTCATTTTCATAGAGGAGAGGCTAGCTCGCCTTTGTGATCATGTAGGATTGTCCGCATTCGCGTAGAAGATGCAAGAGAAGGTACAGATTAGTGCATCATTACAGACGTAGTGTATCTGGCTGTCTAGGGTATTTTATGTCCAGAATTCCAAGAATTGCTCTTCCACTATTTTGAGTTTTGGTGTTCAGAAATAAGATATTTTTGAGATGAATTTCAACCATATTTTGAGGGTAATTAATTCCTAGTCACGCCCCAAACATGGGGAGGCGTGGATGGCACCCGATGTCGTACTGGCCCGAGCAAACCTCTCTTTAACTCATGATCGTTCGATGATAACAAGAATATACATAGGTCGAGTTGGCTGAACTCATTCTTTTTGTAACTATCATGGGCCAACATTGCCACAACTCATAATGTATAACTGCAAAAGGAAAACATTGTATAGCGAATCGTACATAAAACATGAATACACATGGCCGCCAAGGACTCTAACATACTATACATAATGAACCTATGTCTACAAGGCCTCTAAGAGTATTAGACATCAAACGGGATAGGGCCCCGGTCTACCCATTAGTCTTTAGCAAAATTCAAGACATGATGACTTATAGACTTAGCTGCAATCCGAATGAAGTGGAGTCTTACCGATCCTTTATTGAATGCTAACCTTTTCTACTATGAGGGCTTATCAAATTGATTACCTACACCTGCAGGCATGAATGCAGCGTCCAAAAAAAAAATAACTTCAGTACAAATAATATACCAAGTATGTAAGGCAGAAGTGAAACATAAAAATAAGTAAACATTAATGAGAGAGATATAAGAATCAACCTGAAACTCTGAAGTGCCATTGTACATTCATACTAATTATACGTGTACATATAATGCCTCTCTTAGGGACTATTATCCATATCGTAACACGACTGCCGAACTGATCAGTGCTAACTGCCCGACCGGCCGTAGCTTAGTGGTAAATGTATAACTGCCCAACTGGTGGTAACTGACCAACTAGACATAGCACGGTGGTAAATGCCTAACTGCCCGACCGACCAACCATATCTTGGTGGTAAATGCATGACTGCCCGACCGGCAGTAGCACGGTGCTAAATGCGTAACTGCCCAACAAGCCATAGCTTGGTGGTAAATGCATGACTGGTAAATGAAAATTCACATATCATTACATTATGAACATTAAATTCTTAGACATGCTTTGAGTATCATTTTAAGGAATGTATACATCCTTAACTACTAAGAGAGAATCACTTATATAATATCATCAAATTTACGTTTTATTAGTTGGATCATGCCAAAAGAAATAAGATTTAGCCTTAACTTAATTGCTCGTATGAGATCATAGAATATCGTACACAATGGATAAAACCTAGATCACCTTCTCTAAAGCTTTACGATAGCATGCTTCATTACAAAGAAATCTCCAATTCACTATTATCCGGAGGAAACTGTCGTGGGTATAACATCTATGTCATTTTTTACGTTTGCCTAAATCATAGAACTTAGTACCCATTTTTTTGAGAAGGAATATGAGTTATCTCCTTAAAATGGAGGAGGGACGTTGCCGTTTACACAATTAAATCATGGGTTGCTACACACAAAAGTAAAAGTCACGTCGTTGCTTCCATTAGCCTCTATCCAAGACCTTTGTGTCACTTTAATGATAAATTCCCTCCCACTCCTCTAAAATGGAGTACATCACTCATCAAATATCTATGTCTTGCTGTTGAACACTAGTTTTGTTAAGAAATATGAATAACTAAATTTAGTTAAATAATGAATTTGGACTCCACATAATAAGGTGTGGCCCCCCTAACATGAATACATCTAATAAAGAATTTAACTCCAAAGATTCCACCTCATAACTTATAATGCTTAGTCATTCTAGCTACTACACGTGGATTGATGCCCACAACAATAATTATCCACTAATTAATTTATTAATCTTCCACTAAAATCCAATATTTAACCAATACTCCACATAATTAATTTCTATGTCACATATTACTTAAATACTATTATACTTTATATACCTTACTATAATATACTTTACTATCATGGTCATGTGGTAAACTTTATAGCACTAATGCATAAATACTGTATATTATTGCTCGGACCGTATTTTATTCCAAAATGTCAAACATCGACGAAACTCGTTTTCTTGAACTCGTTTACCCTCTGACCTTCACGACACTTACTTATCACTTGTTATAAAGAGCATAAATACTTATAACCTCAAATCTAATCATGTTCTTGAATTTATGTCAATTGTCTTATGGAAAATCTAACTTACAAAAGTGTGGTATGTAACATCCTTCCCCTCTTTAGAAACATTCGCCCTCGAATGTTAAATCTTAGAGACTTACGAAAATTTTGAAGAGTCCCCTCTGTAAACTAATCTAAAACCTAACTTTCATCTGAAGTATGTTCTATTCACAACCTTATAAACTTAAGTATATCATATATTATTCACATTTACCTTACTTACCTTTCAATATCGCATCGTATCGTTTGTCATTTCGAACCTCCCTTCCAAATGGGTGAAAACAATATCCACACCTTAAAGCTCTATTGTGACACCGGCACCACTAGTGCATACAAAATTCGGCGAAAGCTTTATAATGACTTCTTACGGCTTAGCTCTATGGTACAATCTGGAAATAAAAGAAGGGTAACATTTCTTAAATGCCCTATAGCCTATGAAATATAAATGTGGAGCGCAACACACCCATAAGTGACACTCTACTAGGCACAACTTTGTAGACTCCCTAAGATTCGACCTGCTGTGATACAACTTTGTCACGCCCCAAATCTAGGGAGGCGTGGCTGGCACCTAGTGGCGTACTGGCCCGAGCGAACCCCTCTGTAACTCATGATCGTTCGCTGAAAATCAAAACATACATAGGTCGAGTTGGCTGAACTTATTTGTCACGCCCCAAACCTGGGGAGGCGTAGCTGGAACCTAGTTCCATACTGGTCCGAGCGAACCATTATGTAACTCATTCTTTATGTGACCATCGTGGACCAACATGGCAAGAACTCATAGTGCATAACTATAAGTGGGAAACACTGTATCAATAAGCTATCGTTCTTAATACATGAATATATATGGGACATCAAGGACTCTGACATACTGTACTAAATAAACCATTGTCTACAAAAGCCTCTAAGATTATTTGACATAAAATGGGATAGGGTACCGGCCTACCCATAAGTGTGTAGGAAAACTCTAACATGATGACTCGTAGACTCGGCTGCACTACGAATGAGGTGGAGTCTTACCGATCCTTTCACTGAATGCCAATCTCGTCTACTATGAGGGCACGTCAAATTGATTATCTATACCTGCAGAAATAAATGCAGCATCCCTAACAAAAGAACGTCAGTACGAATAATGTACTGAGTATGTAAGGAAGAACTTAAACATAAAAATAAGTCAACATTAATTGAAGACATATAAAAATTAACCTGAATCTCTAAAGTGCCATCGTATATGCATACCTATTATACTTACATATGTACAATGCTTCTCTTTGAGAATATTATCCATATTTTATGATGCATGACTGCCAAACTGATCAGTGGTAACTTCTCGACCGGCCGTAGCTCGGTGGTAAATGCATAACTTGTAACGACCTAGCCGGTCGTTCCGTGAGATTAGTCCCGTTTCCCCCGTTTATGTTTTATCACATATTGCTTAGCCTATTTATGTTGTATTGGGTCGGTTGTTTCGGTTGGTCCGGGTTCGGAGTGGTCGTGGTGAGAACGGAGACACTTAGTCTCTTAAATTGGCTTAATAGTTGGAAAAGTCAATTGGGAGTTGACTTATTGGTAAGAAACCTCGGAATGTAGATTTTATAGCTCGGATAGCTTCGTTAGGTGATTTGAGACTTAGGAGTGTGCTCGGAATGAAGTTCTAATGTCGGGTGTGGAATTAGGCTTGAATTGACGAAAGTTTGTTTTTGCCGATTTCCGGTCGGCAGGGGAAAATAGGCGATCGGAGTCGGAATAGAATTCCGGGAATGGAGCCGGTTCCTAATGTCATTTTTGATATGTGTGCAAATTTTCAGGTCAATCGGATGTGTTTTGGATGGTTTCGGCATTTTTGGTGAAATTTAGAAATTTCAAAGTTCATAGGCTTGAATTTGATGTGATTTTGGTGTTTTTGCGTTCTTTTCGGTGTTTCGAGGGCTCGAATAAGTTTGAATGATGTTATGGGATATTGTGGTCGGTCTTATTGAGGTCCCGGGGGCCTCGGGTGTATTTCGAATGCTCAAACGGGCATTTTTGGTCTTAAGGAGTCTGCTGTTTTTCTGGTGTTTTAGGAGCAGATTATTCTTTATCGCGATTGTGTGGTAATTTCTGTGATCGCGTAGAGTAAAGATTGAGGCACGAAGATTTTTTCTATGCGATCGGGTAATAAGGTTTCTGATCGCATAGGTTGGACAGTATTGAGCAGTGCGGTCGCGTGGTTCCTTGTGCGATCGCGTATGTGTTCTGAGGCGCGTGAGACAGATAGATGTTTGAGGTATGCGAACGCTTGTGTGGGATGCAAAAGCATAGAGTGGATTTGGATTGTGAATCGCGAAAGCGTAGCTGGAAACGCGATCGCACTGAGGTAATTAGGGGCACCTGGCCAGAATGTTTAAATAGCATCTTCGCGAATTTTAGGCCACTTTTCACCATTTGTGGACGAATTTGAAGCTTTGGAGAGAGTTTAAAGAGGGAATCAAAGGGGAAACACTCGGAGGCAATTGTGGTCCGATTTTTGTGTTCTTGGTATGTATATAATCGTGGGAGGATGAGGATTCTTGTGATGCAAATTTTATAGAATTCCGAGACGTGGGCCCGGGGCTCGGGTTTGGCCAATTTCGAGAATTGCCTTAAAATTGATAGTTTTAGTTTGAGACTTGTTCATTTAGATTATATTGATGATGTTAATCTGGTTTTGGTTAGATTCGGGGCAATCGGGAGCCGATTCGCGAGGCAAGAGCATCGCAGATTAGTATTTTGGCATGGGTGGAGGTAAGTAATGCCTATAAATCTTGTCCTGAGGTTATGAAGCCGGACTTCGTATTTTCTCACTATTTTTGGAATGGCGCACATGTAGGATGAAGAGTATGTGGCGTGCACTGTTTTTTGGATTGGACTTGGTCCTCTCTGCGGCAACTATTGATTTGCGTATTTTTACTCTAAATCATATGTGAAATTGTGTTATAAAACTATTGCTATATTTGGGATATAAGCCATGTTTGAGGCCTCCTGCCGACTTGTTTAGAACCCTTGGGGGATTTTTACTGCTATTTTTCTCACTGTGTTGACTTATGATTTACACTCAGTCATGCTATGTTTAACTGATTTCGAAACTCAGCCTTATATTTTGACATATAAAATGATGTTTTTCGGTCTAGTACCCCGTTTTACTGATACGCCCGAGGGGCTTTTGAGAGTTGCTGACTGAGTGAGGCCGAGGGACTGATTGTGATGATATGATATGCCACGAGGTGCCTTGATTTTTGCGTTTGGGCTGAAGAAGCCCTTCTGGAGTTTGTACACACCCCAGTGACCGCGATCGCACTGAGGTAATTAGGGGCACCTGGGCAGAATGTTTAATTAGTCATCTTCGCTAATTTTAGGCCACTTTTCACCATTTGTGGACGAATTTGAAGTTTTGGAGAGAGTTTAAAGAGGGAATCAAAGGGGAAACACTTGGAGGCAATTGTGGTCCGATTTTGGTGTTCTTGGTATGTATAGAATCGTGGGAGGATTAGGAATCTTGTGATGTACATTTTATAGAATTCCGAGATGTGGGCCCGGGGCTTGGGTTTGGCCAATTTCGAGAATTGTGCCTTAAAATTGATAGTTTTAGTTTGAGCCCAATTCATTTAAAGTATATTGATGATGTTAATCTGGTTTTGGTTAGATTCGAGGCAATCGGGAGCCGATTCGCGGGGCAAGAGCATCGCGGATTGGTATTTTGGCCTAGGTGGAGGTAAGTAATGGCTATAAGTCTTGCCCTGAGGGTATGAAGCCGGACTTCGTATTTTCTCACTATTTTTGGAATGCCGCACATGTCGGATGAAGAGTATGTGGCGTGTATTGATTTTTGGATTGGACTTGGTCCTCTCTGAGGCAACTATTGAGTTGCGTATTTTTACTCTAAATCATATGTTAAGTTATGTTCTAAAACTATTGTTATATTTGGGCTATAAGCCATGTTTGGGGCCTCGTGCCGACTTGTTTAGAACCCATTTGGGGGATTTTACTGCTATTTTCCTCACTGTGTTGACTTATGATTTACAATAAGTCATGTTATGTTTAACTAATTTCGAAACTCAGCCTTATTTACACTATTTTGACATATAAAATGATGTTTTTGGGTCGAGTACCCCGTTTTACTGATACGCCCGAGGGGCTTTTGAGAGTTGCTGACTGAGTGAGGCCGATGGCCTGATTGTGATGATATGATATGCCACGAGGTGGCTTGATTTTTGCACTTGGGCTAAAGGAGCCCCTCCGGAGTCTGTACACACCCCATTGGCCGCAAGTACCTACTAAGTGCGAGTGCGAAGTGCCGAGTGACGAGTGATTGGGAGGCATGAGTGATAGTGAGGTTGCCTGAAGGGCTGATACTGAGTGACTGTGATGTGTACCGAGTGATGTTCTTCCTGAGGGGCGATTTATGATTCATGTGTTGGCCCGAGGGGCTACTTATGACTTATTTCATTTTACACTAAATTCTTCAGGTATTTTTATTTCTGAAACTGTTGGAAAACACATTCTTCAAAGGATTTTTACTGAAGTTGGTTTTTAAGGCATGTTGATTTCATATATATATGTATATACTGTTGGAAAGAAAGGTTATGCTTATTGTGAAGTGATGATTTGATTTTAAGTGTTTCTTACTGCTTAGACTTGATTTATTTCCATTACTACTGAGTTGGCGTACTCACATTACTCCATGCACCCCTGTGTGCAGATATAGGTGCTGATACCAAGCGTTAGTCATCTATTTCCATGCCGAGCCGGAGTCGGGACATAGAGGTAGTTGTTCTGCATCCGCAGCATCTCTGTTTTCCCTTTCTTATTTTGCACCTAGTTCTTTGTTCTGAGGTTTTGTATTATAATAGTAGAATTTTTGGTATATTCCTTAGATGCTCATGACATGTTGACTCCGGATCTTGGGGATGGTTTTAGACTGTTTAATTGTTTGTTTTGCTTAATGAATTCAGTAATTTTGTATACGTTTATGAAAAGTTGAAAATGAGTTGGGATTTTGGAAAGAAACTGTAAATATGTGCTTGATGTCTAGCCTAGTTCCACGATAGGCGCCATAACGGCCGATTTAGGATTTGGGGTCGTGACAAGATTGTATCAGAGCGTAGGTTATATAGGACTCAACGGTCATGAGCAGGTTTAGTAGAGTCTTGTGGATCGGTACGAAGACGTCTGTACTTATCTTCGAGATGTTGTGGAACCCTTAGGAACAATCTCATTTTTCTTGAATTTTGTCGTGCCATTTCTTTGATTCTGGAAATATAAAATTCTGTTGTTTCATTATCTCACAGATGGTGAGGACTCGCGCTACCGATCAGGGTGATCAGCCACCAGCCACCTGCTAGAACGGCGAGAGGTCGAGGCTGCGGTCGAGACCGTGGTAGAGGTAGGGGACCAGCCCATGCAGCAGCCAGGGCAGTACCAGTTGATCCCCCTACTATTCAGGATCAGATTCCCGCCGTAGATACTCAAGCGGGAAAGGCTCAGGCACCGACAGTGCCTATTGTTATTCTGTGTCTTCAGGAGACCTTGCCTCAGATCTTGACTGTGTGTACCACCCTTGCTTAGGCAGTTCCGCTACTTCTTAGGCCGGGGGCGGCAGTCAGACTCTATTTGCCCAGACACGTGAGCAGGTTACTCAGGGCCATCAAACAACGGGGACGATTCCAGCCCAGCCGGTTGCTCCAGTTTGGGACTTCGGGGTTTCGGCTATGCCAGAGGACGAGCAGCATAGACTGGAGAGATTTAGTAGACTTCAGCCTCCGACATTCAGTGGTGCTGAGGGAAAGTATGCCCATGGTTTTATGGATAAGTGTCAGAAGATGCTGCGTACTGCTAGGATTCTGGAGACCAGTAGGGTCTCGTTTGCTACTTTTTAGTTTTGTGGTGCTGCTTTCACTTGGTGGGAGTGTTTTGAAAGGCGTAGTCCTATTGGTTCAACACCCCTCACCTGACAGCATTTCTCCACTATCTTCTTTGAGCCGCTACGTCCGGGGGAGCTATCAATGATGCAGTATGAGATGCGATGTTCAGAGTTGGCTCTTCATGCCACTAAGTTGGTCCCTACTGATAGTGAGAGGATTAGGAGGTTTGTGGATGGCCTTCTTTATCAACTCCACCTTTTTATGACTCAGGAGAGAGTATCAGATGCTACTTTCGAGCAGGTTGTTGATATTGATCGAGATATTTAGTCGGTTCACCGCCTGGAGCGGGAGGAGAGGGAGGCCAAGAGGCCTCGTGGATCGGGTGGTTCTAGTGGTGCTCCTTCCAGGGGGTAGTTTCAGAATGGTAGAGGTCGTTCATTCAAGCCTCCTCAGTCAGTCCACCCAGCCTATAGTGGTGCATCTTCGGGGCATGGTCCCCGCGGTTCTCAACCAGACCGTTCTTCATTCGGTGCCGTCCCAGCCTAGAGTGCAGCTCGAGCACCACCAGTTCAGAGTTCCTCTATGCATGATTCTTCTACTGGCCATTCTGGTGCCAGGGGTTTCTATCAGTCCGCGCCTCCAGCTCCAGTTACTTCACCACCTGCCCAGTCAGCAGGGGTGGTAGTCAATCAGCTAGAGGCAACCCTATAGGGGGAGGTTGAGTAGGTGGAGGTCAAGCCCGTATGTATGCATTTCCAGTTAAGCCAGATGCTAGGGCCTCCAATGCAGTGATCGCAGGTATTGTCTAAGTCTGTCGGTTAGATGCTTTGGCTTTATTTGACCCTGGTTCTACATATTCTTATGTGTCATCATATTTTGCCTATTTCTTGGATATGCCCCGTGATTCTTTAGTTACGTCTATTCATGTGTCGACTCCGGTGGGCGATAATATTGTTGTGGACCATGTGTATCTGTCGTGTGTGATATCTATTGGGGGTCTGGAGAATCGAGTGAACCTACTGTTACTTAGCATGGTCGATTTTGATGTGATATTGCGCATGGATTGGTTATCTCCATGTCATGTTGTTCTTGATTTTCATGCTAAGACCGTGACCTTAGTTATGCCAGGATGTCCGAGGGTTGAGTGGAGATGTTATTCTGAGTATGTGCCTAGTAGGGCGATTTCCTACCTAAAGGCCCAGCGCATGGTTGAGAAGGGGTGTTTATCGTATCTGGCTTTTGTGAGGGATGTCATTGGTGAGACGACTGCTATTGATTCAGATCCTATGGTCCGTAACTTTCCGGACGTGTTTCCTGCAGACCTGCCAGGCATGCCACCTGACAGGGACATTGATTTTGGTAATGACCTGGTGCCAGACCCCCAACCTTTTTCCATTCCACCTTATCGTATGGCACCATCGGAGCTAAATAAATTAAAGGAGCAACTTCAGGAACTCCTAGATAAGGGGTTCATTCGGCCTAGTGTTTCACCTTGGGGTGCACTGGTGTTGTTTGTAAAGAAGAAGGATGGTTTTATGCGTATGTGTATTGATTATCTGCAGCTGAATAGGGTTACGGTGAAGAACCAGTATCCCTTGCCTCATATAGATGACTTGTTTGATCAGTTACAGGGTGCCAGGGTATTTTTCAAGATTGACTTGCGTTCCGACTATCATTAGTTGAAGATTCGGGGGCCAGACATTCGGAAGACTGCTTTCAGGACTAGATATGATCATTATGAGTTTCTGCTTATGTCATTCGGGCTGACCAATGCCCCAGTAGACTTTATGCACTTGATGGACAGTGTATTCGGCCTTATCTGGATTCTTTCGTCATCGTGTTTATTGACGATATCTTGGTGTATTCCTGATCTAGGGAGGATGATGAGCAGCATTTTAGAGTTGTGCTTCAGGCCTTGAGGGAGAAGAAGTTGTATGCAAAATTTTTGAAGTGTGAGTTCTGGCTTGATTCAGTAGCGTTCTTGCGGCACGTGGTTTCCAGTGAGGGTATTCAGGTTGACCCAAAGAAGATAGAGGCAGTGCAGAGCTGGCCAAGACCATCATCAGCTGCCGAGATTCGTAGTTTCCTTAGTTTGGCAGGGTACTATCGTCATTTTGTAGAGGGATTTTCATTTATTGCAGCACCTATGACCAGGCTGACACAGAAGGGTGCTCAGTACAGGTGGAATGAGGAGTGTGAGCAGAACTTTCAGAAGCTCAAGTTAGCTTTGACTACAGCTCCAGTGTTGGTTTTGCCTCGGGTTTAGGTTCATATACAGTTTATTGTGACGCCTCGATAGTTGTCCTTGGAGCGATTTTGATGCCGGACGGTAGGATGATTTCCTACGCGTCCAGACAGCTGAAGGTGCACGAGAAGAATTATCCAGTGCACAATATTGAGCTAGCAGCTATTGTCTACGCCTTGAAGATCTGGCGTCATCTTTTGTATGGAGTGCATTGTGAGATTTTCACTGATCACCATAGTTTGCAGGATCTGCATTTGCATCAGAGGAGGTGGTTGGATCTTCTTAAGGATTATGACCTCATTATTCTATATCATACGGGGAAGGCCAATGTAGTGGCCGATGCCCTGAGTCACAGGGTAGAGAGTTTGGGGAGTCTAGCCTACCTTCCAGTAGTAGAGTGGCCATTAGCAGTTGATGTTCAGGCATTAGCGGGTCAGTTGGTGTGATTGGATCTATCAGAGCCCCCACGGGTATTGGCTTGTGTAGTCTCCAGGTCTTCTCTTTATGATCAGATTAGAGCACGCCAGTATGATGACCCACACTTGCTCATTCTTCAAGACAAGGTCTGTCACGGTGATGGAAGGGATGTGGTTATTGGTGATGATGGGGTCATGAGGATGCAGGGACAGATTTGCGTGCCCAATGTGGATGGACTTCGATGTTTGGTTCTAGCTAAGGCCCATAATTTGCGGTATTTCATCCATCCGGGTGCCGTAAAGATGTACCACGACCTGAAACAACATTATTGGTTAAGGTGGATGAAGAGGGATACTTTTGAGTTCGTGGCTCGATGTCTAAGCTGTCAGTAGGTCAATTATGAGCACTAGAGACCGGGTGGATTGCTTCAGATATTAGATATTCCGGAGTGGAAGTGGGAGCGGATCACCATGGACTTTGTAGTTCCGCTCCCATGGACTTCGAGGAGGTTTGATGCTATATGGGTTATTGTGGATCGGCTGACCAAGTCCGTGCACTTTCCTGTTGGTACTACTTATTTTTGGGATTGATTAGCTGAGATTTACATCAGGGAGAGTGTCCGATTGCATGGGGTTCCAGTTTCTATCATTTCTAACAGAGGCACTCAGTTCACTCTCAATTTTGGAGGGCCGTGATGAGAGAGTTGGGTACTCAGGTCGAATTGAGCACAACGTTTCATCCTCAGACCGACGGGCAGTCGGAGCGTACTATTATGATTTTGGAGGATATGTTGCGTGCCTGTGTCATTTATTTTGGGGGTTCATGGGACAATTTTTTGCCACTCATGGAGTTTGAATATAATAATTGTTATCAGTCGAGCATCCACATGGCTCCGTATGAGGCTTTATATGGTAAGAGGTGCAGATCTCCGGTTGGTTGGTTCGAGCCGGGCGAGGTTAGGTTATTGGGCACAGACTTGGTTCAGGATGCGTTGGGTAAGGTGAAGTTGATTCAGGAGCGGCTTCGCACGTCGTAGTCTAGGCAGAAGAGTTATGCGGACCGAAAGGCCCGAGATGTGTCTTTCATGGTTGGGGAGAAGGTGCTGGTGAAGGTGTCATGCATGAACGGTGTTATGAGGTTCGGGAAGAGGGGAAAGCTGAGTCCCTGGTTCATTGAACCATTTGAGGTACTTCAGAGGATTGGGGAGGTGACTTATAGGTTTGCCATGCCTCCCAGCTTATCGAGTATTTATCTGGTGATCCATTTTTTGATGCTCTGGAGGTATGTTGGGGACCCGTATCATGTTTTGGACTTTAGTACGGTTCAGCTCGAGGGTGATATGTCATATGAGGTAGAGCCGATGTCTATTTTGGGTCGTCAGGTCAGAAAGCTGAGGTCTAAGGATATAGCTTCAGTGAAGGTTTAGTGGACAGGGGAGTCGGTGGAGGATGCCACCTGGGAGACCTAGCGGGAGATGTGGAGAAGATATCCTTACTTATTTGAGACTCCAGGTATGTTTCTAGACCCGTTCGAGGACGAACATTTTTTTTAAGAGAGGGAGGATGTAACGACCCGGCCGGTCGTTCCGTGAGATTATCCATGTTTGTCCCATTTCTGCTTTATTATATGTTTCTTAGCCTATTTATGTTGTATTGGGTCGGTTGGTTCGGGTTCAGAGTGGTCGTGGTGAGAACTGAGACACTTAGTCTCTCAAATTGGCTTAATAGTTGAAATAGTCAACTAAGAGTTGACTTATTGGTAAACGGCCTCGGAATGTAGATATTATTGCTCGGATAGCTTCTTTAGATGATTTGGGACTTAGGATTGTGTTCGGAATGAAGTTTTAACACCGCTGTGTTGAATTAGGCTTGAATTGGCGAAATCTAGTTTTTGGCGATTTCCGGTCGTCAGGGGAAAATAAGCTATGGGGGTCGGAATGGAATTCTGGGAGTTGGAGCAGGTTCATAATGTCATTTTGGATATGTGTGCAAATTTTCATGTCAATCGGATGTGTTTTGGATGGTTTCAGCATCTTTGGTGAAATTTAGAAATTTCAAAGTTCATAGGCTTGAATTTGATGTGATTTTGGTGTTTTTGCGTTGTTTTCGGTGTTTCGAAGGCTCAAATAAGTTTGAATGATGTTATGGGATATTTTGGTAGGTTTGGTTGAGGTCCCAGGGGCGTCAGGCGTATTTTGGATGCTGAAACGGGCATTTTTGGTCTTAAGGAGTCTGCTGTTTTTCTAGTGTTTTAGCAGCAGATTTTCTTAAATCGCGGTCGCCTAGAGTAAAGATTTAGGCAAGCAGATTTTTCTATGCGATCGCGTAATAAGGTTTGCGATTGCATAGGTTGGGCAGTCTTGAGCAGTGCGGTCGCGTGTTTCCTTGTGCAATTGCGTAGGTGTTCTGAGGGGCATGAAAGGGATGGACGTGTGAGCTCTGTGAACGTGTGTGTGGGTATGCAAATGCATAGAGTCGGTTTGGACTGTGCATCATGAACGCGTAGCTAGAAATGCGATCGCACTGAGGTAATTAGGGGCACCTGGGTAGAATGTTTAAATAGCCATCTTCGCGAATTTTTGGCCACTTTTCACCATTTGTGGACGGATTTTTTGAGAGAGTTTAAAGAGGGAATCAAAGGGGAAGCACTTGGAGGTAAGATTGTTGACTTCATAACTCGATTCTATGTTGTTTCCTAAGAAATTAAACCGGAAATTAGTTCGATTTAAACCCAAAATTGGGGAGGTTAGGTGCATGAGAAATTGGGACTTTAATTGATTAATTGAAGGGGAAATTGTGGTCCGATTTTTGTGTTCTTGGTATGTATAGAATCGTGGGAGGATGAGGATCTTGTGATGTAAATTTTATAGAATTCCGAGACGTGGGACCGGGGCTCAGGGTTGGCCAACTTCGAGAATTGTGCCTTAAAATTGATAGTTTTCGTTTGAGCCTTGTTCATTTAGCGTATATTGATGATGTTATTCTGGTTTTGGTTAGATTCGAAATAATCGGGAGCCGATTCGAGGGGCAAGAGCATCGTGTATTAGTATTTTTTCCCGGGTGGATGTAAGTAATGGCTATAAATCTTGTCATGAGGGTATGAAACCCCGGACTTCGTATTTTCTCACTATTTTTAGAATGGCGCAAATGTCAGATGAAGAGTATGTGGCATGCACTAATTTTTGGATTGTACTTGGTCTTCTCCGTGGAAACTATTGAGTTGCGTATTTTTAATCTAAATCATATGTTAAATTTTGTTCTAAAGCTTTTGCTATATTTGTGTTATAAGCCATGTTTGGGGCCTCCTGCCGACTTGTTTAGAGCCCTTGGGGTCTTATTACTGCTATTTTCCTCACTGTGTTGACTTATGATTTACACTTAGTCATGTTATGTTTGACTGATTTCGAAACTCAGCCTTATTTACACTATTTTGAGATATAAATAGTATTTTTGGGTCGAGTACCCCGTTTTACTGATACGTCCGAAGGGATTTTGAGTGTTGCTGACTGAGTGAGGCCGAGGGCCTGATTGTGAGGATATGATATGCCACGAGGTGTCTTGATTTTTGCGCTTGGGCTCAAGGAGCCCCTCTGGAGTCATTACACACCCCTAGTGAGTGCAGGTAGCTACTGAGTGCGATTGCCGAGTGACGAGTCATTGGGAGGCATGAGTGACAGCGAGGTTGCCCGAGGGGCTGATACTGAGTGACTGTGAGGTTTGTTGAGTGATGTTATACTCGAGGGGGGGTTTATTGATTCATGTTTTGGCCCGAGGGGCTACTTATGACTTAATTTCATTTTACACTAAATTCTTCATGTATATTTATTTCTGAAACTGTTGGAAAACACATTTTTCAAAGGATGTTTACTGAAGTTGGCTTTTAAGGCATGTTGATTTCATATATATATGTATATACTGTTGGAAAGAAAGGTTATGCTTAGTGTGAAGTGATGATTTGATTTTAAGTGTTTCTTACTACTTAGACTTGATTTATTTCCATTACTACTGAGTTGGCGTACTCACATTACTCCCTACACCCCTGTGTGCAGATATAGGTGCTGATCCGAGCGTTAGTCATCTATTTGTGTGCGAAGCCGGAGTCAGTACATAGAGGTAGCTGTTCAGTGTTCACAGCATTTATGTTTTTCCTTTCTTATTTTGCACCTATTTCTTCGTTCCGAGGTTTTGCATTATAATAGTAGACTTTTTGGTATATTCCTTAGATGCTCATGACATGTTGACTCCGGATCTTGGGGATGGTTTCAGACTGTTTAACTATTTGTTTTGCTTAACGGATTCATTAATTTTATATACGTTTATGAAATGTTGAAAACAAGTTGGGATTTTGGAAAGAAACTGTAAATATGTGATTGTTGGCTAGCCTAGTTCCATGATAGACGCCATCACGGCATGTTTAGGATTTGGGGTCGTGACATAACTACCCAATTGGTGCAAACTTACCAACCGGCCATAGCATGGTGGTAAATGCCTAAATGCCCGACCAACCAACCATATCTTTGTGGTAAATGCGTGACTGCTCGATCGGCCGTAGCACGGTGGTAAATGCGTAACTACCCAAACGGTCATTGCTTGGTGGTAAATGCTTGTTTGTTAAATGAAAATGCATATATCATTACATTATGAACATTAACTTCGTTATCGTATGCCTCAATAGGGACTTACAGACCTACTTAGACATGTTTTGAGTATCATTTTATGGGAACGTAGACATCCTTAACTACTAAGTGAGAATCACTTATGAATCAGGAGAAAAGAAAATAGAGGCCAACGACAAAAAAGTGGAAAACTATAACTCGAGGGTCGACCAGATTCGGGGCGCACCTCCGATTTTGAAGGGGGTAGATTCAAAGAAGTTCATGCAGAAACCATTTCCGTTGAGTGTGGCTCCGAAGCCCATTCCAAAAAAGTTCAGGATGTCCGATATCCCAAATTACAACGGGACCACAGATCCTAATGAGCATATTACCACCTATACTTGTGGTATAAAAAGGAATAACTTAAAAGACGATGAGATCAAGTCCGTCTTGTGGAAGAAGTTTGGAGAAACACTGTCCAAGGGGGCCATGATGTGGTATCATAACCCCCCCCCCCACTCAATAGACTCGTTTTCCATATTGGTAGACTCTTTTGTGAAGGTTTATGTTGGTGCCATTAAGGTAGCTACAAGGATGTCCGATGTCTTCAAAATTAAATAGAGAGAGAACGAGATGCAAAGGGAGTTTGTGTCCCGCTTTCAGATGAAACGAATGGAATTACCACCAGTCTTCGATGATTGGGCGGTGCAAGCCTTCACCCAGGGCTTGAATGAATGAAGCTCGATAGCCTCGAAGCAGCTTAAGCAAAATTTGATCGAGTATCCCACCGTGACTTGGGCAGATGTACATAACAGGTATCAATCGAAGATTTGGGTCGAGGACAACCAATTAGGAATCCCCTCGGGCTCAGTATAACCAAGCACGCTCTTTGCAAAAGAGTGAAAGAATGCAAAAAGGGAGTCGAAACCAAACAAGGAAAGATACCAGCCATATGCCGAAGACCGAAGGAACGCCCCAAGGCATGATATACCTCGAAACAATCAAAGGGTAAATCGAGGTCAGAGTTCTTGGGGACTCCTGAGCAAAACTAGGTTTGATAGGCACATGGGGCTAATGAAGGAACCCTGATTGTCGGAGTATAACTGTAACATCAATGCATCAGATGTCATATCAGCAATAGGAAAGATCAGAGATATCAGGTGGCAAAAGCCCGTACAGTCAGATCCTTCCCAAAGGAACCCCAAGGTAATGTGCAAATAACACGGCATTCACGGTCATAAGACCGAGGATTGTAGACACCTTCAAGACGAAGCAGCCCGATTAATCAGCGAAGGACACCTTTGAGAGTTCATCAGCGATCCAACAAAGGAAAAATTGCTGAAAGAAGAGGCGAACATGAAAAATGAAGAGGAGGAACCGCAACATATCATTCTCATGATCATTGGAGGCATCGACGACCCACAGAGACCTATTTTCAAATGAACGAAAGTATCCATCACAAAGGAAAAGCGGACTCGGAGTTACGTACCCGAGGATGCTATCATATTCAGTGAAGAAGACATCGAGGCCTTGCCTCAGCCTCATAACGATGGACTGGTGATTTCTTTTCTTTTGAATAAAGTTCAAATTAAATGCGTGCTCGTGGATCCAGGTAGTTCGGCCAACATAATCAGGTCGAGAGTGGTGGAACAACTCGGGGTGCTCAATTAGATCATACCTGCCTCTCCAGTCCTCAATGGATTCAACATGGAGAGTGAGACAACCAGGGGAAATTATCCTCCCAGTCAATGTGCGGGTACAATTCAAGATACCAAGTTTCATATCATCGAAGGTGACATGAGGTACAATGCATTACTCGGAAGGTCGTTGATACATAGCATGAGGTCAGTGGTGCCGACTCTTCACCAAATGAAGAAGTTCCAAACAAAGGACAACGAGAGAACGGTATATGGAGAGCAGTATGCAGCAAAGGAGATGTTCGCAATGCATGACATAACACCAATATCAACACCTTCCACCTCAGAGAAGTCGAAAACAAACCTGGTAGCCAAATAATAGTCACAGTCTACACCCTCGATTGAATCCGGGGGATAGGCGACCGAGGAACAATTGATCAATGATGTCGGAGTCAACGGTCAAAGAGCTTGAACAGGCTTCAGTCCAACATAAAGCTTGCATTCGCCAAAGATAAGGTAACAAAATTTCTCAAAACTCATTCCCGTTTCCCAACACCGATCTCTTGATCAATGCCATGGCCGGCTAACAAGATCCTTACTTTTCTCGATACTTACTCCGGGTTCATTTGGATTTTATTTTCCCGGAGTAAAGAGATCATTTGAATTCAATCGTGTATCAACGCCTAGTTAATAATATGTTCGAAATATCAAATAAGCAAGTTTATGGAAGTTTACATTGATAAAATGCTAGTTAAGTCCCTGCGCGCAGAGGACCATTTGATTCATTTGCAGGTTCAGAAGGCATAGACTGTAGCTCAAACCCGAAGAGTGCACCTTTGTAATCGGATCGGGCAAATTTTTGGGCTTCATGGTATTGGACCGAGGAATCGAGATCAATCCTGATAAAATCAAGGCCTTCGGGACAACAAGAGAAACAGAAGTCATTGACTTCATTTGGGACCACATCATATGCCGATTCGGGATCCCCTCTGAGATCACATATGATAATGGGAAGCAGTTCAATGGTAGCAAGGTGACGAAATTCCTTGAATATCATAAAATCAAAATAATCCTTTTGACGCCTTACCATCCGAGTGCAAATGGTCAAGCCGAGTCCACGAACAATACCATCATTAAAAAATTGAAGAAGAGGCTAGAAAATGCGAAGGGAAAATGGAGAGACGTGTTACCTGAAGTACTATGGGCATATCGAACTTTGAAGTCAGGAACATGAGAGACCTGGGTCCGAGGCTTTTATGCCGGTCGAGATCGGGGAATCGAGTGCAATATTTCAACATACCACCGAGGAATTGAAAAACTAGGCCATGAATAATGCCCTCGAGTTAGTAGATGAAAAGCGAGAGGCCGCACTGGTCCAAATGGCCGCCCAAAAACAAAGGATCGAAAGGTACTATAACAGGAGAACACATCTCTGATACTTTGGAGTTGGGGACTTAGTCCTAAGGAAAGTCACTCTCACCACCTGAAACACAAATGAAGGGAAGCAAGGCCCTATCTGGGAAGGGCCGTACCGCGTCCCCGGAGTAGTAAGCCAAGGGTCCTACAAACTTGGCACCATGGAAGGCGAAAAATTACCAAGCAATTAGAACATATTAATGCTCAAATGCTATTATTGCTAAGGTATAACCTTCCCCCTTTTCATATATGTTTCGTACTAACTTATTGCAGGTGTTAGATCGAGAAAAGTCGAACCACCCTTCAGCTCGAAGACCTTAGGTTTTAAAGCATGCGTTGCACTCTTTTTTCCCTTAGATCGAGTTTTATCCCAAATGGGTTTTACCGGCGCGGTTTTGAACGAGGCAACACAAATATGACCCCTAAGGAAAACTCAACAAGTATTCAAGGCTTATTTTTTCAATAAACCTCGAATAATGGGGGGCATCACCCTCGGAGGTTACTCGTTCAAAGAAATCAAAATATGCCTAAGAGGGCCTCGATAGGAGAATGCTGTAATGGACCAAACGGTCAAACAAACCATGTCCGCATAAAATAGTCGAGCCCCCGATGGAAAAAACATGTACGCATGTATCAAGTATTCGAAGAAGCATTATTATTTATCAAAACACATTGTTCCTCGAAGAAGTTTACTATTTTCACATGAAAACGGATCAAGGACCAAATACCCCCGAACACTCGGGGACCGTTATCGACAGTCAACTTATCGAGTCATCAAAAACTTGAACTTGTAAGACTTCAATTAGGCAACAACGAATCTATAAGACCTCAATGAGGCAACATCGAATCTATAAGACCTCAATGCGGCAACATCGAATCTATAAGACCTCAATGAGGCAACATCAAACTTGTAAGACCTCAACAAGGCATACTCAAACTTATAAGACCTTAAAAGGCACAACCCTGGTATTAAGACCAAGGATTTAGATATTCGAACTTGTAATACCCCTAAAAAGGCATACCCTCGATATAGAGGTCGAGTTCATCTCACCCGGGGACTAAAGAGTACGGTCATACTAAAAGGCTATGGCCGAATTAACGCGGCTCGGAGACGTCCGACTTCCGCCATAGAAACCAAAGGCCTTCAAACACTTAAAAAAAAACCGGTTAATCAGGCTACCCTCGGCATAAGCAAAGGAGCTTCGATAATATCAGCTCCGAGAAATGAATAGGCTTCGAATAAATCAGCCTTCAACATATAGGCTTCAAAAAATCAACCTCCGAAAGAACCTCATGAGGTACTCAATTATCGTCACATATAGACTTATAATCGAGGTTCTTATTCGAGCCGCCGAAGAGTCGGATGAACACAAAACATGCAAAGGCATAACCAAAACTTTAAAAGTCTTTAGCTAGAACGGGGTAAAACTATATCAATATTAGAGGTCGAATCGACCAAACTTAAAGATCCTAAGGGCCAATATGTAAGAGCCTAAGGGCCGATCTAAAGAGCCTAAGGGCCAATATGTAAGAGCCTAAGGGCTGACCTAAAGAGACTAAGGGACAATATGTAAGAACCTAAGGGCCGATCCAAAGAGCCTAAGGGCCAAACTAAAAAGTCTAAGGTCCAATGTTTTAAAACTAAAGTATCAATATCTGAAGAAGTCAAAGGTCAGCGCACTGTGTTTGAGTCAAAGGCCCCAAATATTAATCATAGCTCAGATATTAGACCTTAAGAGGTCGCCATTTATCGATTATTCATCAAGCACGAAAACCTAAGGGTTTCGTATTATAAATCCAACACATCAGATTGGTTATCGACAAACATCAAAATATATTCAAAAAAAGCAAAGGAAAGACAGTAAGTGACGAAAAAGCGAAGAATCATTCATATATAATAAGGGTTCGCAAAACATATTCACAAAGAGACCTTACACAAAAAAAGAAACAAATAGAAGCCTAATCTACCGCCGGGGTCACTTAACCGAATGGAGTCCCTTCATGAGTAGTGACTTCGACGGTTTGACCCTTGACCCCTGGTCATCAGCGGCTTCTTTCCCCTCGGGGACTTCTGCTTCATCTTCCTCAATCTCTCTCCGAGCCACAAGTTGAAGCCTCGATAGAAGTAAGCAATGCCGCCGATTCTTCCTCTAAAGCCTTCACTCTTTCGATCTCAGCAGAAAGGTCAAAGCCCCCCTGCATGTTCTTCCTCGAGAGCCTGTCTCCGAGATCCCAATTGAGCATGATCAATGGATCGAGTCAGCTTGAGCTCAGTCTCTTCAGATATCCTCCTGGCTAGAACATTTGCAGCAGCAACATCTTCCTGGTACGTGGATATGAGTGCGTCGGCTTCAGATTTGGTCGTGGATAGCGCGGCGACCGATTCAGCATGGAGATCCTTATACTTACTGCTTTCTATGCTTGCATCTTGAAATTGACACTCATCTAAGGATAGCTTCTCTCGGAGGCTACCTCGTCCATGCACCACTTGAGTCCGAGGATCTCAGTATCCCTGACTCTTAGTCCCTTCTGCATCAGGTCATTTTTCTACTTAAGCTGCAAGAATCAAGTTAAAGCATTAAATTCTAAAGTTGAACAACCATAAAAATAAACATATGAGAACTATATTACCTACTCATCGAGATCGTACCGTTCTCGAGATATCGCCTCCAAATGTGCTCGAAGGTCGTGCAGTTCCTCCTTCTTTTTGGCAAAAAGATCTCTGAACTCATCCGCCTCCGATGAGAAACTCCTACACTCTTCCTCGTAATGGGCCAACACAGCTTGTGACTTGGAGAAGGCCAGGTTGTAAAACATTATGTCCTTAAAACACAAAGGAAAGAAATCAGAAAAACAAGGACCAAAACTCAAACACGGTTGTGGAGTCAAAGGACTACCTGTTTACGGAGCTTCTCGGGTTCTTCAAAAATTAATGAGGCGTTAAGTTCAAGGCCATCCTCCACCCCAATAAAATATCCCTCGAACATGTCATTCTCTTCGTGGGAAGGCCCCACATCGGGAGTTCCTATATTTTGGGCACCTCGTACCAGCCATGTAGAAAATGATGGCCCTGACGGTGCTTCAGATTTGGAGCCCCTGAGTTCATCTACCGGGTGCCCCTCGGCTATGGGCATGTTTTTTCTGCCGGCCAGCTCAGGGACTTCATTTGACCCACCCTCAAGAATTTCTTCAGCTCGAGGTGGGGCAGTATCGACGACTTTTGGTTCAAAATTCGTCGGCTCTACAACCGTCAGTTCAGCAGGCTTTAAAATTATCGCGCTTCCTCTTCCCCTAAGTACTAGCGGGCAATCATCTTTCTCTTCACCCTCAGCACGAAGACTACCTGCCACTTACAAAGTTAAGGCCGCTGAATCGACCTTAGGCTTTTGAACATTAGCCTTCTTCGACTTTTTTTTAAAGAAAATATACCACTAGGTAGGCTGCTTAGTGGCTAATATATAAATAAAATCCCAAAATGGGTCAAAAGCTTACAAGATGTCCAAACCAAAATAGAAGTTGCATGAAGCTACTAGCTACTAAAAAGATAGAAAAGCTAAAGTCTAATAAACTAGCTATTACAGCAAAATAAGCTGAGTGGTTCCTTCTCCTGTCAGTGTATGTGAATCCAATTGCTAGTGGTAAATACCAAGCAACACCTATCAAACTCTCACCAGGCGCCAGGGTATACTGTCCATAGGCTAAAATGAATTCCAAACATCTCCACCACAGAGTTGAAGCCAACATAGTCTTCCAAGTGTATCTACTATATGATCTCCATATGTAGTGTACTGAGTTTGTCCAAGTATTAATCATATGCTCACTCATCAAATTTAACACGTAAAAGTACCTGGCTTTAGGCAAGCTTTGTAAGGTAAAAGCCAGGTATGGGTTGGCTTTAGGCTGGCCTTGAAAGGCAAAAGCCAGGTTGGGGCTGGCTTTAGGCTGGCCTTGCAAGGCAAAAGCCAGGCTGGGGCTGGCTTTAGGCTGGCCTTGCAAGGCAAAAGCCAGGCTAGGGCTGGCTTTAGGCTGGCCTTGTAAGGAAAAAGCCAGGTTGGGGCTGACTTTAGGCTGGCCTTACAAGGGAAAAGCCAGGTTGGGGCTGGCTTTAAGCAGGCCTTGCAAGGAAAAGGCGAGGTTGGGGCTGGCTTAAAGCAGGCCTGGCAAGGCAAAAGCCAACCTTGAGGCATACTCAAGTGTTAGAAACTGTGCATTTTTGTGATCTTGTAAGCTCAGATCCTTCCCTTCCAGAACCTTTAATGTTGACATAATTCTAAACATTGCTAAACCATCTTCATATTGAGCATGAAACCATGCTAATACCACTGAGAAACGATTTAACAATCTCTAGAGATACAACATAACAGGTTTAACCTTTTCCTTAATATTTTAACATATCAGAAGTAGAATAAATTGCACCATCCAATACCTGGTTATCACATTGGTCCTGTACACTATCAAAGCACCCCCATAAGGAGCATGTGGTCATGCTAATACCACTGGAAAGTACCTTAATAGCATACAGAACGATATATAAAAGAAACATGCAGGTATGTGCAGATTCCAATATTGTGAAGCCATCAGTCTAGGGCTCTTCTCTTTTCTATTCTAACCATAATTTTAGGAGTTTGAGACTTTTCTAAATTAATCAACCTCCTCTCTGCACTAGGCAGTTTAAATAATGAGTGAAACTCAGATGTACCTACAAAATAAAACACAATGTTAGCTACAAAATCCGCGCCACTGAGTTGCCTTCTCTGAACACATGTTGAAAGATCACATTGAAGTTGCCATTCATCTCTATAATTCTCTTCAAATCATTTGAAATTACATAAGGAGGATCACATTCCCCTTCTATCACTTTCTTCATCACTAATGAATTTGTCTCCAATATGAGAGGGTGAAGATCATGCTCCATACAGTATTCCAATCCTTGAAGAATAGCCTTAGCTTCATCCACCACATTAGTTTTCACCCCCAGGTCTACTGCCTTGCATACACCACATCACCTTCATCATTCCTCACACAAAATACTAATGAGCTAAGACCAGGATTTCCTTTTGAGGCTCCATCAGTATTGCATTTGTAACAACCACGAAAAGGAAACTTACATGTTACTCTTGTAGTGATCAATATAGGTTTATATCCTTTAAAATATTGAATCATGTCTGGCCATAAAAATGGAATATTAGGTATCCAAGCATACCTCACCCTTTCCATTTGATGCAATGTCCTATTGATCTCATGAATCACCCTATTTGTGGACACAGAACCCCCATGTTTACCTGCATTTCTTCTCTTCCAAAGTTCCCAAGTGATACTAGCTGATACTACTTGAAACAATGGCGTTAACATTGGATAACATTGAGCATACCACCAATGCCTTATAACCTGCTTCAATTGAATCAATGGAACAGTAATTCCAGCAACGCCCATGAACAAGTTCCATACTTTAGAGGCAGTAGGATTTGTGACAAATATATGCTCAATAGGTTCCTCTTGGGGCTGCTGACAACACCAACACCTAGACATCACCATTTTCCCATGACTCTTCCACATGTCATTAATGGCTATTTTTTGCCTCCACAATCTCCACAATCCACATTAACTTGAATTCCTTATAAGGATCCGCCATATGCCTTAATATTTTCCAAGCACTACTAACACTAAACATTCCTGAAGGAGTTGGCATCCAGTATGGCCTATCCCAGTATCCCTCACTACCTTCATAATGCACATTCAGCCTTATATTTTCTGCAATTTCTTCATTGAAGGTTTGATCTAGCAGCTGATCATCCCATGTTTCACCTTGTCGCAATTCTGCCACATCCTGAATTTCTTCATTGATTGGAAAGTCTTCACGTAATACGTGATAAAGTGCACCCAATCCAGTCCAATTTTCATGCCAAATATTAGTTGTTTCACTCTTCAATTCCCATAGGATCTCATGTTCTACTTCTTCCATAGCATTCAACATTTGTCTCGAAACATGAGACACCCTTCTAAATTGCACCACCGTAGGTATCTCCTTCTTGCAATACTTATTCCACATGAAATTAGACCACAAAGATATTGTGGTCCTAAACCTCCACCAGAGTTTAGCAAATAATGCCCTCGACACATCATGTAAGGACCTAAAACCTAGGCCCCCTTCCTCTTTAGGAAGGCAATGATTTTACCATGAAGCCCAATGTCTGTTTCTCCCTTCTTCCTTTGTGCTCCAAAATAACCTACCAAAAATCTTTTGAAGATGCTCCAGGATATTTTTTGGTGGAAGAAGGACTGATAACATGTGGACTGTCATACTTTGCAACACACTAGAAATGAGTGTTGCTTTTCCTCCAAATGACAGCAGCTTTCCTTTCCATGAATGCAATTTAGCCATTACTTTCTTGATAAGATCCTCATAATATTCCTTCCTCCTTCTAGTGTAGAAAATAGGACACCCTAGATATGTGAAGAGGAATTTACCTCTTACAAATCTTGTAATAGCTCCAACCGCCTGACACAATCCATTAGGAATCTTTGAATATATGTAGTATGAACTGTTATCTTTGTTGATCATCTGGCCTGATATCTTCTCATAGTTCCCCAATACCGCCATAATCTTGCTTAAGGATGGAGGAGGAGCAGAAGCAAAAATTATAGTATCATCAGCATATGTCAAGTGATTTAAAGGATCAGACCACTTAGGTATTTCAAATCCTACAAATGACATGCCTTCAAATAGCTTATTCAAAGACCTGGAAAGTACCTCAGCTGACAGAATGAACAATTCTGGTGATAGAGGATCCCTTTGCTTCATACCCCTTGTAGACTTAAAGAACCCTGAGGACTGCCCATTCACCAATACTGAGTACCAGTTATTTGACACCAACACCATGTTGATGAAGTGCTCAGAAAATCCCATCTTATTTAGTAAATGCAATAAGTACTTCCATGAAACCCTGTCATAGGCCTTAGCCATATCAAGCTTGATGACAACATTAGATGGCTTCCCCTTAATCTTATGTCAGTGAAAATTTATTGAGTCAATAAGATGTTCTCAAATTTACTCCTGCCCTTCACAAATCCGGATTGATTAGGAGATATTATAGAAGGCAAAAAAATTTCCAATCTATCATGTAACACCCTAGCCAAGACCTTGTTAATGAATTTGCTCAAGCTAATAGGTCTTAAGTTAGAAAAAGGTCTCAACTCTAGGTTTCTTAGGCATCAACACTAGATTGGTATGAGTTATGGATGTAGGCAGTGCATCTCCTCCAAAGAAGTGTAGCACCATGCTATGTATATCATCACCAATAACATCCCAACATGTCTGGTAAAACATGCTAGTGAATCCATCTGGACCACTAGCACTCTCCCCACTAAGCTCAAAAACTGTTGTCCTTACCTCTTCAATTGTTGGAAATATGCTAAGTTCCAAATTTTGTTCCATAGTGACCATTGAAGGTACACTATTGAGCAAGGAGAAGTCAGATGCATCACTTTCATTTGTGAACTGTATTTGATAGAAATCAACTACAGTTGTAGCTAGTTGCTCCTGGTCTTCAATCCATACCCCACTTCCACTTTTAATCCTCTTCAGTTGTAATTTCTTTCTTTTTCCATTGACATGATTGTGAATGAAACTTGTATTCCTATATCCTTTAGTAAACCAAGTCATCCTAGCTTTTTGCTTCCAATACTGCTCCTCAATACTCAAGTATTTCTTCAATTCAGATGAGCCTTTTGAATCATTATCATGTTCTCAATTGTAGGCTCTTCTTCAAACAACATCTCTTTCACTCTAACAATGTCCTCCAAAATTTCCAACTACTTGAAGATATCACCAAATGTTTCCCTACTCCATTTTGACAGTGCTTCCTTCACCCTCTTAAGCTTCTTCTTGAACATCAAAAATGGATCCCCTGTGAAATCAGCTTCCCAGTTCTGCCTCACCGCATCCATAAATGTAGCATGCTTAGTCCAAAAGTTCAAGAACCTGAAAGGCTTGAAAAAATTGGTGGTCTGCTCCCCACATGTCATTAACAATGGTGCATGATCGGATCCAGTTCTGATTAGATGTTCAACTTCAATATTTGGCAACATGTTCTGACATGAATATTCACAAAGATCATATCCAATCTCTTGTTTATACATGCAGCATTGGGTCTCCCATTCCACCATGTAAATGGGCTTCCTTTATATGCTTGCTCAAGCAAACCACACGAGTTTACATAAAATGCAAAATCCTCATATTCAGGAGGGTGTACTAGCAGTACTCCTATTTTCTCATCTTCATGCAATATCACATTGAAATCCCCTCCTACCAACCATGGAAATTTCATATCACTTGCTAAGTAATACAAGTCATTCCAAAAATCCAACCTCTCAATTGCTGAACATTTTGCATAAACAAATGTCATCATCATGTGTTGCCCCAGATCACGGAGAAACACTATCACAGTGAATTGTTGCTCAGTATCCTCTACTAATTCCTATTCCACCACTGCATCAAAGAAAAACCATATCTACCCATTAATATTTGCATAAGCAGTCTCCATATTTAACCTTTTTCTCTATCTATCAGTGAATCTCTTCTTTTGAAAAGGCTCTATCAATGCAACTACACAAAAAGTATGCTCTCTATTCATGTTGATCACCCTAAGAAAGGCCTGTTGTGTATTCATAGACCTTATGTTCCATATTAATGTCTTGAGCATCATCATTTAGATAGAGAAGATGCCCTCTTGGGCATTATTCTTGAAGGTTGTGGTATCTCTTTATTCTGATTCTTCTTAGTTTTCTTATCTCCTTTAGCACTATCTGTGGGTGATAAATCTCCTTCCCTAGCGACTTGTTTAAAGTTTTCTACTGTTGATTCATCATCTCCTTCATCCTCCATTTAATTTTGTCTCATTAAATCTTCATCAATTAGTGTCACATTGTGTGTAACTAAATCATGTAAATGATGTAGAGGAGTCTTCTGTGGAACTCTAATTTGCAGCGGCATAATTTGGTCAGTGCTAGAATCCATAGGCATTTCCTCTATTTCCCCATTTGCTCTTGGAACAATTGCCCGCTCATCAACCTTTTCATTGCTATTCAACATAGAAGAAGCAGCAGCCTGCATCATTTTGAATTGTTGTTCATAGACACTGCCTAGCCCAGGAATTACTGTTGTAGGCTGCTCTGACCCTACTGTATTATCCCTAACCTTCACATTATCATTTCCATCAAGTTTTTTCTCCAATGCATACATCATAACACCATCAATCTTGCCAGTTGCACTAGGTATATGGTTTAATATTTTTGCTTCATCAGGTGACCCTGGCGCTAGGACTGGCGTCGCCATCCTAACGCCTAAGGTACCTGGCTTTAGGCCTGACATCACTAGCCTAACGCCTCGGGAGCCTGGCATTAGGCCTGGCGTCGCCAGCCTATCACCGGGTAGGCTACTATCCTTCACTTCGTCTCATGTTGTCTTTGTCGTTCCTAGTTGATCATACTACACCTCAATTGCATCACTCCCTACAACTTTTGTTGAGTTTATCTCATCAAGGGCCTCAAGCTACCCAGAATCTGCAAATGTTTAAGATGAAATATCTTGACATGATTGGTTTATAGTCACATTGAGTTTCCTTAGCTCTTGTTTGTTAGTTACAAACCTTCTATGAACCCACTCGATTGTGGATTCTTTATTAGCTTTTTCATCAGTATTTTGATCACTATGAACAATAGGATTAGCCTTAGCTAAGTTCTCATTATGCTGATCTTCCAATATTTTATCAACTGCTTCCTTCTTTACACGCTTAAGTTCCCGTTGATTACCTTCTCCAGCTGGTTTAGTATTAGCATCCTTCCCAACCCTAACCCTAGAAGCCTTAGGATTAGGGCTTGACACTACGGTGTTGCCTTCTTTTTTCTTCTCATGGCCCTTCTTGGATTGCTTTTCCCCATGTTCCTTATTCGTACCATTTCTATGATCCTCACCTTTGCCTTCAGTAATTTGTAGAGTAGGTTGATGAACTTCCTCAACCTCTAGTGCATTGAACTTGTTCCTGGTTGCTACTTCCTCAAGTTTGGCCTTCCCTTTACCCTTGTCTGCTTCCTTACCTTGTTTGTTATCAACAATGTGACCCTGATTATCCTGTTGGTATTTATTCTTCTTTTCTTGTATCCATTCCTGCTTGGCATGATTAGTAACAGGCTTACCAACCACCTTTCCACTTGACATAACCTTTGTTGAATTTGCAGTTGTTCCAATTGCTTTTTTTCTTACCACAACTGTCTTATCATTGCCTTGATCCTCAACATCTTCATCAAATATCTTGTATAATTCAGGATGAATTAACCAGCATTCTGCCTCACTATGCCCTTGTTTCTTGCAAGGCTTACAATATTTAGGCATATAATCATACTTAATCTCAATCCATTGAAACTCTTCTAACCCAGATTCATCTGCTTCTTCAACAATCTTACTACGTTTAGGGAAATTACCTAGAAAATTTACTTCCACCTTTACTTTAGCACAAGTAGATCTAGTCTCATTTTGAGTTGCTAGGTCTACATGTAATGGATTACCAACTGCATGAGCTAATGAAAATACACATTCCTTACCAAAGAAATTTGGAGGAAGTTTTGGAAAAATAATCCAAGCTATGGAAATTGGATTTGAAAGAAGATGAACATAATCTCAAATAAAGACAACCTAATTAACACATGATTGTCTTCAATCAAGCCAACTGAACAATGGCCCTTAACCTCATATTGAATTGGAATCACTTTACGTAATTCACAAATAGTAGGCTTCCCATATGAAAATTTCCCTAGAACTGCAAGTTGAAGCCCTTGTTGTACGATGGACTGCTTCACTTCGTTTTTCCTCCACTTCACAATTGGTTCTCCATGAAGGATCTCAACTGGTTTCAATTGTAGCGTAGCTAGGGTTTGCATGGACGTATTTAAGACAATAGGGTATAATAAATTCGCATAGGTTTTAGGTGTATTAGGGTTTGTAGAGGTTGGTAACGGTTGGGGAGGGGAGACAACGGACCAACCTTAGGAGGAGGCTGGCCACCGGCCGTGGAGGCCATGAAGGGCAGTCGCCGGTGTGCACTGTTGATCGCTACTTTGAGGAGAGAGAAGAGAGATTTTTTAAATTAACACGTCTTCCTCCACTGGATTCAGTCGGTGATTTCTTCGGGGACTCATTCGGTGGTTTCTTCTTTCTCTTCTTCTCCTTAACGGGTTTTGGGGTATCTGCTTCCCCAGGAAGGGTTTCCCTCATCAAAACGGCCTCTCCTAGGCCTAAACGAGCCCAAACGGATAAATGCAAGGGGTGTGAGTTCTGTCGACAGGCATCCTCTCAAAAGAGTTCAAAATATGACAAAAATGAAGCTCACCATCGTTTTTGGCCGTTCATCGGGTGTTGGCCAGGTCACGCCACACACGCTTGGTATATGGGCAGGTCGAATCAAGTAGGCGGACCCAGCCCGGGAGATCCCTGATCGCACTGGGATACCACTAAACGACTGTATCATCAGAGGGATTTAGTTCAAAGAAAGAAAAAATATTTAATTGATGAAATATGTTCACTTACAATTCATATTCCATTCCTCGAGGAATGGCATAGGGGTCAGGTTCGAGGTCCTAACTCGGACAAAGTGGCTCATCCACCCTCTGTCCTTATCCTCATTGATGGGCAAAGAGGACTTTTGAAGCCCAATATTATATCTTAATCAGGCCGCCTCGATAAAGTTGAGGGATATACATTCTAATTAGATAGTCGAGGGAATAAGGCATCCCCTCGACCATGTTCAAAAAGTACCTAACCAGGTAAACGATGTGCCAGAATGATGGATAAATTTGGTAGAGTGTCAGCTGGTATTGTCTGCAGAAATCGAGGATCACAGGGTCTATCAATGGCGAAGACGGTTCCACTTGTACCGCCTCCCCCAGCGACAGTCAGCCTTAACTTTCTCAACTTCAGTTATCTTGCTAATATATCGATTTCGAAGAATGTTTGTCGACTTTGAAATTGGAGGACGTCTCACAAAGTCCGGGGATGTGCTTCTCAATACGAGGAGGAACTACTACTTTGCTCTTAAACGAGTATGATGATGAGGGGGTTTTTTCATCTTGGGGAATGGTTTAAGAGGGTTTTGCCATTTTGTTGTGAAATTTAAGAAGAAAGGGAAGAAACTGGCAGAGAGATGAACAAAAGAAAGAAGCAAGCAAAAGAGTTGTTGATGATCTGAAGATGTTGTGAAACGTAAAAGTTTAAGGACCGAAAGATGGGGGATTTATAGAGGTAAGTTATGCGTGTTGGAGAAGGTATAAGGGCAGCCAATCGCCATTTTTGATTTATTTGCTCTTCGAGAATCATGCAGGCTGACTTTTGCACGTACTTTCTGTCACACCAACCACTGACTTCACGTGAGTGACGCCGTCACACAAGGCATCTAAGGATCGAAGACTTCAAATTGTTTCTTATCATTTCATTATAAGAAACACGGGAAATATCTTTATACGGCCAAAATTAGGGAAGCCCGATTTTACGGTCTCTATGCATTCTAAGTCCGATCTCAAAAGGCTCGAAGGGAAATCTGAAGTTCGACCTCAGAGTGCATACCTCGAGAGGGTATGTCGAAGTTGTCATGGCATACCTCGAGGCATCATAAAAATCGATGACCGTCATGAAAAGGCAGGAAATTCCCAAGGACACGTTGTTAGAACTGATAAGGTCTGCAAGGAGTAGTACAAGTCCATACTGAGTCGTGATAAAGTTGTACCAATAATATGTTTTTGTCATAATTAGGGATGTAATATTTTGGGATTCTCCCCTCCTATATAAAGGGGATCCCTATCATTTTGTAAGAGGGATATATTGACTAGAATAGAACATTCTCATCTTTTTTTGTGCTCAACACTGTCTCTCAGCTTTATTACTCCTTGTTTTACTCTTCATTTATTTTCTTTCACTTATTGCTATTATTCAACCTTGAGGCCCCCGATTCCAGTGAGATCGAGGCCCCGATCTTGTAAAAACTTTGGTTTGCTTGTCTCACTTTCTTTGCTTACATTCATTGCTTCATAATTATTAACTATTATAGGAATAAATCACATATTTTTAGAACCACGAATCAAATATAATTGTTGAAACCATTTTCAAGGTAAACAGTGTATGCTCAGTAGATTCGAATGTTCCTGTGTTAAATTGGTTGTTTTTACCTCGAGTTGGCAATTTGAAGGTTCAGAAATTTTCTATGTTTGACCGTGGGTTGACTTTATGGCTATTCGTTTCAAATTTTTCTTTTGTGATTTGGAAGAGGCCCGTTGTGTCATCTAGAACTTTTCTGCGAAGTTGGGCTCCATTCCGAGTTAGTTTGGTAGGAATCAGACACTTGGTTGTATTTTAACGATTCTTGAGTTTCATTCTGAATTCTATGTGCTTAGGTGTATGATTTGTGTTTTCGGATGTTATATTTGTGATTGAGCTTGTGAGAAAGTTCGTATGAATTTATTCAGACCCTACGATGTGTCGCGACACTAGAACATTATGTAAGCAGGACGCTGGGTAGAGGCAGTAAGAGTTCCCGACCAGGATGTTATTGATAAATAAGTGCAAATGAACACTTGTTAGATAAGGAGACAGTGTGAGGGGTAATATAAGACAAAGGAAATAATCCAAAATAGATTACGCAGAATATAGATATGAGAATAAACCACCGAGTAGTTAGTATTTGATTCAGGAAGAGCCTAGTTATGGCTAGACAAGAGGGTACAGACAAATTAGCAGATTGTGCAAGATAAACTTAGTGAACCCCAATGTTATGAATTCAGTCTCGCAGATATGACATTGTAATCCTTGTGAAATATTCATATAGGAGTTGAGGTAATTAAAGGTACCAAATAAGTTTTATGTAAATAAAAGAGAGTGTTGCAGGGAAGACAATCTATAATTTCAGTTAAGAAGCAACCCTACGAGTACAAGGGCACAGAGGTAAATAACTAGGGATAATTACAGGTGAGCAAGAACATAAAAATATTCTGTCGAGTATATGATGTAATAAGCTCGCAGCTTTACAAGAGTTAGGGGGTCTTCCCTAATTATTATAATAAAATACTAGATGAGGAAACAATAAAGAAGACTTCAACCTAAGCATAGTGACCTAAAGAGGAAATGATCTTGTAACAACAGTCTCACTATAACATTGTATGCACTCCATAAAAAAGTGGCACCTATCGTACTTAATGAATGGGAAAAAAATCAGTGGTGATATTCGAGATCATATGAGTTATAGGAAATTCCAGTATTTGGGGGCAATAAGATAAGCCAAGTATTCATGCAACAAGTGGAAGAACGACCAAGAAAAGTAATTGCTTACACTTAAAGACAATGAGAAGGCACGAATGGAAGTCTATGGCGCTAGCAAGTTAAAGGAAGGTAGCGAGTAGTATGAATAGATATGTGTAGGTTGCAAGCTAAAGTATTGTAGAGCGACAAGGTTTTAGGTACATAGAGGTAAAGATAAGAAAAGGAGAGTGAGAAGCTAATGAGAATAGGTAAGGACTCGAGATTAAGCCCTTCAAAACACGAGAGGTGATTTCTGTAAGTTATAGAAAGCTCGGTAAACCTGAATGAACTCAGAGGAGTCTAAGACTATGAGCAATTTGAAAAGATGAAATTTCTACTCTGCTAGTAGAATAAGGGTGTAATTGTGATAAATAAGAGGATGACACTTAGGCCTTTGATTGTGTAATGATTTAAATAAAAGGTATTTCATAAACTACACGGGATTACAGTACCCCCATAAGGTGAATCATGTTGGGATGCTCTGAAATACGGTTATTGAATTATAGTATCGTCCTTAGGTGGATCAGTAAAACCACTTCAAATAATCCCCGATGCAATGTGAGGCCTAGTAACAATGTATTACGTAAGAGGTTTCAAGTTATCAGTAGTATATTATGGATCAACATTATGGTGAATCAACAATGGATGGATAAAAGTTACAAAGTATGAGATGAGATAACGCCTTCATTATTAAGATGAACAGTAATGAGGAAGCTAAAGGACTTAGATTTATAAATATAAGTTAAGCAGCAAGAGTGTAACCTGCAGTTGGACAGTATACCTCGATAATCATAAACCAAAGCAAGTGTTATGGTATAGTATGACCTACCTAGATGTAGTAAAGGCATAAGGATAGATAACTGACGCTATGAAACAAAATATAGCAATTTTCATAAGTTCGACAACGTACCGAGCGAAGAACTTCAATACACCTATAGATGCCTAGAGGGATATCTTGTCAAAGTTCTGTATATGTTCCCAAAGTGAGGCCTCGAGATTGGCTAAAGTCTAGAGGAAAAGGAGAGAAGAGTCGCATAGCCTCACATATAAGGACAAAGTCGTACATGTTGCATGACAGAAGGTAACAACAGTTACGAGTTTGGAAGAATTTCGACAACAAGTCGTGGTGTGAGAAAGAGGCCTATAGGGAGAAATCCTCTGGCCTTTGGATTTATTCACAGAACAGTTTCCTAGATGGAAAGAGACAATATTAAAGTATTTGTAAGAGCCATGGGTTATGAGACTGATAAGTGTATCAGTCAACATTCGAGGACGAATATTCCAAAGGGGGGAATGATGTTACACCCCACACCTATGCATGATATGACATGTATATGCACATGCATGATATTATAAATGTTCATGATTCACAGAGCTATTAAGACTTACATGTTGAGTCTTTTACTCCATGTTTCTTTCATGTCTTGTATATACTACTGTTCATTCCTTACATACTCAATACTTTGTTTGTACTGATGTCCCGTTTGCCTGGGCACGCTGTGTTTCATGCCTGCAGGTCCTGATAGATAGGTTGACAATCCTCCTAGTAGTTTATTAGCTCAGTGGAAGGTGTTGGTGCACTCCACTTTCTTCAGAGTTGCCTTTTTGGTCATTATGATTTGGACATGTATTGATTTGTATGGCGGGGAGCTGTCCCGAACTTTATGATGTTTATGTATTTTTAGAGGCTTGTAGACAAATGTTATGTATATAGATACTTGTATGGCATTTCCGTCTAATGTTTTGAGTGTACAAATGATCATGTCATCCTTATAAGACCGTATGTCACATGAAAAGGTTATATATCATGTTGGATCGTTATATGTCTAGTATTCCCTTATTTTTTATTCTAGTTATCTCATGAAGGCCCTTCTGGCCCATTTACCCATGATTGTGTGATAAGAAAGATACATACGTTGGTACTTGGTTTAGTAAGAAACCAAGTGCCCGTCGCGGCCTATCGGTTAGGGTCGTGACACCAAGGCTACTAGAATTTATTTTATTGACCTTTTCAGTGGGAGGACAGCTCGGGGTTCATGTTAAATCATTGGGAACTATGATCTATTGAGTTTAGGGTTTTATTGCTCTCTTTTTTATCGACGTACTACTGGGACTGTTCTTCTTATTTTCTTATATGTCCACATCTGCAACTGGTCTTCTTGTGTCTCAATACTGAACTTGCGTAGATTCTAGTTATGGGAGGTATTAAACACATGTGCTAGCATGCATGATTTTTAGTTCTCCTAAACTTGTTTAGCCTACTGTGTTATGATGATTCTTTATGTTAATTCAGAGTTCGCCTTTCTGTCTTGTTCTGGATTGTTATTACAACAAATTCATGCCTAGGAAGTATTACGATTCCTGCTAAGTTATCCATGTCTAACCTCCTAACTTTCTGGGGTTCTATTGTTCGTTATGACCCATTCTCCTACTATTTGTGATTCTGTTGTGTGTTTGTTGACTTCATCAACTATGTATTCTTCAATACTAGTTAAAACCTTTAGAGTAAACCTTATAACTAGCCTTTATTTCCTACATTTGGCTAACTAGTACTAGATTTGATGCATGCTTGTCTTGCTTTCGAAAATTAACATGTCTCTTATATTGTGACTAATGTTTAGCATGCTAAAGTTCTCCCCTAATTAATTAAGTAATTGCTCGATCATGAACTGTTTTTCATTTTAAAACTATCATGTAAGGTTGTGCTTTATTTACTCATTGTCTATGATTCTGCTCGACCCTCATCCAAGGTTCTCTAGGATGTTCGTGAATCATGCTTCCTCTTGAAAATCTTTGAAATAGTTTAATATCTTGTGATGGTCAACCCTGTCACTCTTGAACCTTGTTTCTTGAATCACAAGCATAAACTCGTCTCATATGTATCTTGTGTGTCTATCAATTTAGCATGATCATGTTTATATGCCTCGGTTAGAGCTATTGTTAGCTACATCTTTAAGAATTAAGTGTTTAAGTTGTTTAGCGAAGTCTATGAGTATTTTCTCACCTATATGACTATTTTGGCATCCATTTGGGTAAGTACATTATTCGTTGGGACTAGTATCGGGCCATACATGTTGGGTTTGATCATTGAACTAAGGCTACCTTGGTAATGCAGTGTATGGGTCAACTATTATGCGAGGACTAAGACCATTAAAGGCCTGGGGATGTTCCTAGGTTATTTCTGTATTGGGTCGGTAATTACTTCATCGGGCTTGTATTTTAATTCAGTATGTAATATGTTATCTTGTATTATTTCTCCATGGGCATGTAATAACTTGTAAACAAACAATTGAGGAATAAGTGAAAAAAAGGGGGAATTGGGATAGGTTATCTTTGCATGAATGGGTAGAAAACATTTCTATAGGGCTTTGATTTGTTTATTTGCTTTCCATGTCCCGCATGTGGGGATTATCTGTACCATATATTAATTTGCTTGCCTATTCACTTTAAAGGCATGACTTAGGGCTAATACAATATCTTGACTTGTTAAAATATAAGAAACGATTTCTATAGGAACTAACATGAGACTTATTGAATGCTTATTACCATGCCAAGATATCATGTCTATAGGATATCAATTTGATTAATCAAAATTTCTATTGTTGCTATTCATATCACATAGCCCACCTACATATTACTCCTATATGAATAAATATATAAAAAATCTGTTTTCTCAAACCACTTCGCTGTTCATATACGAACAGTTTAAGGATCATGTCTATAGGACATTACTATTCACTGAGAAAGCATGCCAATAGGGACAAAATGAGTAATTTTGTGCCTTCAATAGCTTCATTTCCCAGACGCAAATTGTGTAGAGATTATTCCTAAAAGATGTTGTCACTCACCTATCATACCTATATGATCTTTAATAGGAGCATGTATTAAAACCAATCACATTGTCAAAAACATATTGCCTAAACATACTACCTATATGAGTTTACATCAATTGTTGAATCGTACAATCACATAGAAATCATGCCTATAGATCTTGAAAATTTAATATACCTTGGATCCAAACTTGCCTGTCTATATTTTCCCTCCTGAATAATCTGAATGTCGGCAGTATAAATTCATAAATGTCCGCCTACTTGAAAACATGCATTTGTGTTTATATGAGGAAGTGAACTCGAGCCATTAGTGTTGATTATGTGTAGTCCTATTTGTTTTGACTACGCGCCTAGTTTTCTCATTTTGAGAAGCCTAAGTACAGTCTAGAACTACCAAAGTAGTAGGTTCAAAGCCTCTTGGATCATAAGTATGTGACGGGTAAAGCACGCATAGGGCACAGTTTAGAATTGAACTAGAACGCTATAGGTAAATAACTTCAAGATAGTAATTGGGTAGCAAGAAATGATTCTATGCCCACTGAATAATATGAGAAACCCTTACACACAGGGGAGTTGCGAAGTTATTTATGTTACACTGGGTGATCATTTAGGCTAAAAAAATCTAGGACCCCACATGTGATCATTTAGGCTAAAACAACTTAGGACCCCACATACTTATTACTTGTACACCTATTTGTGCGAACATAGATCAAACTAGGTTATATGTTATAATCTTCAAAAGTTATATCAATTACTTATGTATAACCCATTTCTTTCACATATGTCGTCTTTGTACTACTTGTTTCTTGGAATTGGATGTTTTGGACTCCTTATTACAATTTACTTGATCAGGTAGGATAACTATAATTCAATAATCCCCACATAGTGTAAAATTCGGCTTGAAACCATAATTGTAGACCTCGAAGAATGCCTAACACTTTCTTTGAGGTAATTTGAGTCCTTACCCGATCTTTCATAATACGGATTAGTTACAGATTTTTTTGCAAATAGGTTCCCCAGCACACCTTAAAAATTGTTAGGTGGCAATGCTTCTCTTTTAGGTGGCAGTGGCTGTTTTGGGAGATTTCTTCATGGTGAAAAGCTTGTGTTGGAGTTATTAATGATAGACGGTGAAATTATAACTCTTCTACATGTTCTTGAGCTTACCGTAGTTATACATATCTTGTTGTTAAAAAACTTGTAAGATAAAATGAGTAAAAATCGTGTTTGACGTGTTGTAGTTGTTGGACTATTTTTGGGATATTTTTTAGCTATATTGTGGCTGGAAATTATGGAGAAAAACATGGGTTCGTTGATGTTGGTCTAGTTATTACGATTATAAGGAATGGAAGGTTTTGGTTGTGGCTATGATATGAGCTCGTCGCTCAATTCATTATATTCTAGTTTTCCTTTTGTTGCCAATAGTCCTACAGCCATTTATTGTTGTTGTTACTGTCCCACTAGTTAGCTGATTATGAGCTTAATTCTAAGTTAAATACATGGCTGGTTTATGAGGGAAGGGGTCTGGTTATGTATTGTTGGTTTGTTTGCTTGATTCGATAAAAAGAGAAGTTGGAAACGTGTCATATATCTTGTCACCCATCACTTTGTTGTTGAGTTGCTAGCTGGTTATAGTAATTATTATGACTCTTGTAGGCTTGGAGAAAGTACTTAAATAATGGAAGATGCTGCCCAATTCTTTATAGGAACGAGTTATCATTCGATATACATCGTATACTAGTATTCTTTAAGTTAACGGACTTATTGTCATTGTTATAGGTTGAGGTGCTATTCGAGATAAGTTCGTTATTAAGTTCATATAAACAACGAGATGTATGTAATGGCTATTCCTTTTCTTTAAATTGGATGAATCCATAGTAAGTACGATATATGTCCATCATATCTTATTGAGAGAGGTTCCCATCTGCTTTTCGTTATTCCATAATGTTTGATAAAGATAGGGGATACATGCACACCTCCACACATTCTACTATATACATTGCATACAACATCATATTCATATATTTTCTGTAGCCTGGCCACCTAGTCAGTGAGAGATACCATTGCCTGGCCTTATAGTCTGTTACTGTTGCCTGGCCACTTCATCAGTGAGATATACTATTGCCTGGCCTTATGGTCAGTGAGAGTTTACCTTTGCCTGGCCTTACGGTCAATGAGAGTTTATTCTTGCCTTGCCATTTGGTCAGTGAGAGATACAGCTAGCCTTATATGTGGATGGCTAGCTATGATATTACCTTGTATTTTCATGACCCAATATCCAAATCCGTCGTGATGGCACCTAGCTCACCGGCTAGGTAAGACGAAACATGATAACGAGGAAAACATAATAACGAAATTCATAGAAATAGCATAAACTTGAGGTCACAATACAATAAAAATTGCTAATACAAAGTAATCCCTCCTAGAAACTGGTAAGTACGGAGTCATGACACAACGGGATGCAAGCCTAATACCGAGCAATAAATACATTGTCTGAACTATAACAATAGTATGATAGGGAAAGACAAGTCAAACCGTGACTAAGGATGTAGCTCTACCTCGCCTCTAGCAGATAGTCTTAAAAGCAACCTACTACTGATAACTGGTCCCCACACCTGGATTTTCGCAATTAAATACAAAATGTAGTATGAGTACAACCGACCCAATGTGCTCAATAAGTGTCATAAATAAACACGACACGTTAAGAGAAGAACAAATTATCAATAATACTAGCTATCACATGTGGTTTCATCCATTAAACCAGTACAGATCAATATTGAAATCAATTCATAGAGTTTAGTAAGAAGACATATGTGTGTGTATATGTACAAATTCTTAAATACTCTAATCAGGCAATATCTTGGCATATAGGGGTGAAATACAGTTAAATCGGATAAATGAATAAGGAAATTTGCAAGTAAGGATGAAATACAAAACCCCACAAAACACTAGACTAATTCCCTCAACTTTTCCATATATGTTCCAAAAAACTAATCAATATTCTCAATTTCAGCGTGTACACCATCAAGAGAGAAACATGAGAGGATGACCCTAGAGGATGGATTTGTATCCATACACTGCATGGACAACTCACGTGCTAATAAAGAACATGTATGAACATCTCATGTGCTGCACAAACAACTCACGTGTTAATAAAATCAATATATGTATCTGCTCGGACAACTCACGTGCTAATAGTAGAACCCGCACCGATAACTCACGTGCTAATGACAAACACAATCTGCACGGTATGGTTACAGGCTCAACAACACAATTTGTCCGGCGTCGTCATAGGCACCCTGTCCAACTTATCACACAGGAGAAAATAAACAAGTATACATGTATGAAATGAGTGAATAACTGATGTGTGGCTAGAATTCATGATTTTAAGCATTATATACCTTGCATTTTATGTGCTT